>JASDQU010010191.1:137968-162175 GCA_032191745.1 Picea mariana
AGATTACACAAAATTAATCATTCAAATTTACAAATCCAATAATTTCTCACCAAATTTCAAACAAAATTAAACATAAAAATATCCTAAAAAAAATTAAAACTTAAAACACTTAGAATACCACCAACATATCAATTAACTAATTATCTTACTAGCACAGCAGCAAAATAGCTGCTGGTGAACGCCTAAACGCTGAGAAGATGAAATGAATCTTTAAAAGAATATATTAAATTTTATTATCTATTAACAAATAAACTGTTGGGCTTCATTTAATATTTTAATTTCTGTTAATCACTTAAGTGGCAATCAGTAAGCTATCAAAGTAATTTTTAAATATGATTAGGTAAATGTAAAAAAGTAAACACATAAACTGATGTCTTTATAATAGCTAGAAAGTTAATGATTGAAATCACAGTCATTTATTTTGTGTGACTACTAAGAATATTCCAGCGATATTTAATCCTGTTCATAAAAAATTTATTAAGCATTAAATCCCTATTAAATCTGCCCATTGTCAATAGGTGTACGCCTTTCAACTTAAAAAAATTAATTATGAACAACCATAACAGTTCTTACTTTTACAAAGTAGTCATGAAAATGCATCATGATGAGAGAAGGTGCAACCCCAAGATTTGTGAAAAAGCATTCATAATTGTGGTGATAAAAAGTATTAGACAGCCCTGTCAAAGACGGTCATTGACACTGCTGAAATCAGAAGTGCTGCATAGAAACGACGCAGGTTTCAAGGCCAAAGGATTCTACTCCCATCGCGCCTTCTTTGCGACTGCTTTTCCTGGCTTCGGCAACACCGATGATCTCGCTACTCGGAAAAGAGCGCTCGCTGCTTTCTTTGGCCAAACCGCCCACGAAACCACAGTTAGTATTTTCATCTCTATTACTCATAATTTCCTTCTCTTATCTTACTTGGCTTCCCACCTCATTTAGTAAGAAATATTGTTAAACAGGTGGATGGTCGACGGCCACAGACTGCCCATGCACACGGGGTTATTGTTTCAAAGAAGAGCAGGGCAATCCTCCAGGTGAATATTGTCAGTCACCCTCCCAATGGCCCTGTGCATCTGGAACTGGAAAGAGATACTACAGACGAGGGACCGTTCAAATATCATGGTCGATCATTTCTTAATGAAATTTAAGCTTGATGCACTGTTTGTCCAATTTTTTTTTTAATGAAATTTAAACATGATAGTACTGTTTGAGCTTTGGCTGTATGTGTTTCAATTGTATGTGAATTGGACTATAATGCTATCAGCAAATAGCAAATATATTGTATAATTTTTTTTTTCAATAGAAAAATTACTCAATTATATTAATAATATAATGTGTTCTCATACATCAAGAAAACTAAGTTGACACAGCTGATAAAGAGTGTTAAATTCGTAAAATTGGACAATCTAATTAGAAGGAGAGATAAACTACCTTGGAAGAAAAAAACAGCAAGTAGGAAAAGTAGAGAGCGAAAGAAAAAGTGGAGAAATATCAAGAAAGTCTGCCATAAGTGAAACCAAGATAGGAGAAAAAACTGATGATGCCGACAGGAAGTGATGGCTCCAGACTTAGAATAATTTGATAACATGCGAAGGGCCCTCATGGCCGTCCAGCCAATGGTTGTAGGTGATCAGACCTACTTTTTTGTGAAGTGTTGTCTTAGATAGCAGGTCTACTTCCCTATTGAACTCCCGGGAAGTATGAGAGAAGATGAGCTTCTTGAAGTGGCGTTGGAGTGTTTTCATTCGGTCCATCCAAGCCAAAAGGGTGATTGATTGTAGCTTGCCACTATGATTCAGCCAATCTATGATAACTTTTGAGTCGTCGATCAGTTGTAGGTGATCAATATTAGGCCTCGTGACCAAGTGAAGTGTAGCCCAGGCACCCAATAGCTCTGCCCTTGTGTTGGTGCCCGAACCACAACTAAGAGTCCATTTGTAAAGAGAGTTCTCATTTAATCTTATCAAACCATCAACATCACTCAATGCTCCGCTGCGTTGGGCTGCACCATCGAACCACCCCGTGGATATATTCTCAGCAATGGAAAGGCTTATTAAAATTTTAGTTTTCCCCTTGAATGGATGGATATATTTCCAAATTTGGTGTAGGCCAAGAGATTTGTATGCAACTAGAAGGGGATATATTATCAAAAATCAATTGGTTCCTCGCCAACCATATGAACCAGTTAGCCAAGGGAAATTATAGATGCGCTCATTGGATGTCCAATGGGAAAAATAGTCAGAAATGGAGATCCCGTTCCAGGCAGAGGTAAAGTGGTAATCAAGCACGATCTTGTTCCAGACTTGTCGCGCGAATTGGCACTGAATAAATAGGTGATTCACTGATTCATTTTCTTTGAAGCATAGATGACAGATATTGGGACCGTTCTAGCTTTTCCTTTGTAAATTGTCCCTGGTGGAAATTTTATTTTCGTCAGCTAGCCAAGTAAATAGTTTAACCTTTAAAGGAATTTTCCAAGTCCAAAGGTGTTTGCGCCAACCGGTTGTGTTAATATTGTTTGCTGTGTAAATATTTTTGACAGAAATGAGACCCGAGCTATCTCCGCCTGCCCATAGGAGCTGATCCTCAACATTGTGAAGGTAGATGCCCGCTCTAGTAAGTTCTAGACAGAAACTGTCCCACTCCTTTGCCAGCTCGGGAGGTAGCTCCAAATCATCACTTGTTATCCAACCTGCTGTCGGATTCCCTAGTTCGTTATATACCGCTGCTTAAATAAGATAATGTGTATTTTTAGAATGCAAATACGTGATGAGAAGAGGTGATAGGTATGAAGAAAGACCGATGCTTAGGATGTGATCCTTGCCAAGCTTGATTGAGTGGTTGGAGCCAGGCTTTCAGCTGATCCAATTTTTAATCCAGTGGGCCGATTTGGTCAGGTTTCTCCACGTCTGAGACACTGTCCTAGGGTAAGTGGGAACCGTGTGGAGCCAAGTCGCAACTGAGGTAAATGGCAGATATTTGTCTTTTATAACCTAGCTCCAGATGCCAGGTGAGGTAAGGACACGCCAGAGTGAGTTGGCAACCAGTGCATGGTTGAATTTGAAAATATTCCTGATGCCCCAACCACCTTTATTTTTTGGTTTGACCAATACTTCCCAATTATACAATTTAAATAGGTCTAATGGTTAAGAATATATGTTTTTTCCTTATAAATTATAGGTTTAAATCTAGAGAAAATAAAGTTCTATTTATTATTATTATTATTATTAATTCAAAATTCAAAACATCACCTATTAATATTAATATTGTAAGTAAGTTATTAATCATAATCTTTAAGCTAGCAAGTTATTGAAAAAACCTCTCACATCAATGACAATTTGTGTAGCAAAACCGGAACAAAGGTAAAAGTAGGAACGCTCACATCAATAGAAACTTGTGTAGCAGAATAAAGACAAAGGTAAAAGTAGGAATGCAAAACAACTTAAGAATGATTGAAAAACCATTTCATAGGCTCAAAAGATTGTTCACAACAATTTCTTTAGTTCTCCTTATAGTTACAAAATATTTACATAAAAAGAATTAGTAGTCTAATTTCCTAGATTCTCCAAAAAAAAATTATAATCTTTTTGTGAATATATTATATGGACTTAAAAAAGGAAAAATAAAAATTAGTAGTCTAATTTCATAGATGCTCCACAAAAAACTATAATCGTTTTGTGAATATATTATATGGACTTTAAAAAGGCAAAATTCATCGATATTATTAGTTAATTTTATACGTATAATCGTTTTGTGAATATATTATATGGACTTTAAAAAGGCAAAATCCGTTGATATTATTAGTTAATTTTATATTTTATTGGGATAGAGATTGATTTGTTGCGTCTTGTGCTTACTGTTAAAGATTTAAAAAATAATAAAATACAATAAAAATAAAAGTATATATTAGTAAAAGTATATGTCAGTTTAATTTTTTTAAAGATAAAGAACGAATATATATATTTATTATATTAATAATTGATTGAATGAACTTTTTGAATGGATATACATTTATGTTATAAACAAATAAATATATATTATTAATTTTCAAAATTAAGAAAGTATTAAAAGAAGATGAAAGATCAAATAATAAAATATAATAAAAGTATATATCAATTTAATTTTTTAGAGATAAGAATATATATCTATAATAATTTATTTATTTATTTAAGGTCACGGTCAAGCCATACCAATTTGGTGTATAAGACCCAAATTTATTAGTGTATGAGATTCAAACTTGTAATTTGTTAAGAGGAAACACATATTCTTAACCATTAGACCCACTCAAACTATATAAAATTGATTGAGTTAACTTTTTGAATAGATATACATTTATATTATAAACAAATAAATATATATTACCACCAAAATTTAATTCTCATAAATAACATATTAAATTAATAATGAATAAAATTTCTCATCTTCAAAAAAAATATCCAATTATTAAAAAAATCAAACAAATTATTTCTAGAAAAATAAAATCAAGTTTCATTGTTCAAATAAAAGGATCAAACCAACTTATCCTCTAGAACACTAATCATCCCTTCTCACATAGTGAGTAAACATCTTAGGTCATCATGATTGACCACACTCACAAGTGTCTTCAAAAATTGTGATTCTACTTGCAACACTTCATTAGTGAATCGTGTACCTATGTTTTCATGAAATTAGTGAATCTGCTCATAAATAAATATATATTGTATACCTGTTTGATATTGATATTTTTATGATTAGGATTTCAAATTTGACATGTATAATAAATCATTCATTGTAGGGTATAACATTTTATATATTTAAAAGATAATCAACTATTGTTAAGTGTTAAGTCAATCAACTATTGTCAAAAACCTGCTTTTAGAATCTGTAACCCCCTATCTATCTTTCTCTGCGACCCGGATACGCTGCTTCTTAAATGAGTTGGCTATCAACTATTGTCAAGCGTAAAGTGCTTTCTTTTTAGTAAATGGTATGTGTAATAAATTTTCCATTATAGCTATGGTAGACATTAAATATAATGAAGAAATCAATGAGGGGAAGAAAGAAAGGGTTTTCACGCTTGACCATAGGGGAGAGGAACGTAGTCGCTTGTCTAAGTTACTTATTGATGAGGGGGGGCAAGGGTGAGAAATGGTTTGAACGCTTGATTGACCATCGGGAGGGAGAGGGGTGAGGGTACAAACCGCTCGGATCTGGATTGGATTGTTAGGACGCCTTAACAATAGACTCTCCCCTTTTCCCACCCGAGCCTATTTACTTCCCAAAAGCTTTAGCCCCCCCTACTAATTAGAAAGAAGGAGGGGAGCGGGGGTAAGGAACCACTCATCTCTACAGTACAGCCTGATTCTATGGATCTCTAATGTGGCCCTTGAGTATTTAACTATATAGGACTCATATAGATTACCGGTTAAGAGAAAATTTGTAGAATATATATAAATTCAAAATTTTTTCTGTTAAACCCCAGACAATGCATCATGTTAAATATAAAACTTCTTATTAAGCCCTAGATATTGAATTATTACATTTCTAGTGTTATATTAGTAGTTCGGCTAGAACCCTTCATTGTACCCTTTCATTATAATTGCGCCCTTTGTTACACACACACACACACACACACACACACACACACTAGTCTTAGGATCATCGTATTTCATTTTATACACTAAATATATTGTAAAAGGAGGTTTCCCCCTCAAAGTGGATTATTATTTATTGAATTTTTATCATTTTTAAGCAATTGGTTCATAACATTTGATATCAGAGCATCGATCCTAGGGTTTTTCTTCTTCAAGCAAGTCATCTTGGCATTTTTGCTATAACTTTGTTTTTGAGATGCTTTAGACAACAAAATTTAGAGGTAACTGAGGAGACATATCACAGTATGTTTGGTAAAAATTTTAGGTTCTTGTTCATTATAATTTTCGAGACATAGCCTATGGAAGTTAGGGTTTGTGACTAGTCCTGAACTTAGTCTCAAACGAGTCATATATTTCGCTATAAAAAAAATTCTGTGAAGTTTCATAATATAATTTTTTTCAGAATATCGAGGAGGCATAACAAATTACTTGTGGATTTTTTTTTTAGATTTTGAATCATAAAAACTTGTGATATACATATTGTGGAAGTTGGGGTTGTTTATTAATCCTGAAATTAGTCTTAAACAAGAAATTTTGGTATTTTTTCTATAAATTTTTATTAATGAAGGTTCAAACTGTGAAATTTTTAGGAGTTTAAGAAGTCATATCAGAGTACTACAAGCCAAAGTTTTAGACTTAGAAGGGTTCAAAGTTCATAGATATATTATGAAAAAGTTTAGTCATTCAAACATACTCCAAATTAGGGTTTGAAAGCTACATAACTTACAATTTGCATAGATTTTGATTGGAAGATCTATTTTTACTGATTCAAAATTTGTGAAAAAAAGGAGAATTATTATTTTCTCATATGGCTGCAAAGGTTCCTCCAAAATTTTCTTCACCAACTAAACCTCCATAGATCTCAACCATGACTCAAGAAGAAAGAGATGAAAATTTTCACCAAATTGAAAAGGTGGAAAAGAAGATGAATGAAAATATGGAAAAGAAGATGAATGAAAATTGGGAACATATGGAAAACAATATGGAAGAATTAAAATTTCCATATATGACATGTTCTTACATACCCTAGATGATAGACTCCCTAAAGGACATAACAAGATGCAAGGAAATCATGAAAATGTAGAAGAAATAAAGATTGAGTCTCGAAATCATGATTATTCATCACTTCAAAATCCACATCATTGAGGCTTCAATGCGGCACCAAGGAACTACTTCATTCCAAATATCCTATAACATGAATATTTTAGATGGAGCAATTATTTGATCTACACCAAGTGCCAAGCTTATAAAAGGTAATTATTGCATCTTTGTATTTAGAAAATGATCAATTTGTTTGGTATCAATGACTTTGTGAAATATAAATGGATTTGATTGTCTCATGTTTCATTTCTAAAGATGAATTCATAGCACATTATGGAGATATTAAGAGAAACACATTCTTTAGTTAATTGATAAATCTTCAAAAAAAAGGTCCAATTACAGATGATATTCAACAATTCCAAAAGCTCAGTCTTAGGGTAAAGATCAATCCAAAGGAAAATATGTTAGAGCTATTTATGGGCACTTTTAAGGAGAACATTCAACATGAGGTGTGTCTCTACTAACCTAAATCCCTAGAGAAAGCTTACAATATGGCAAGGAAAGTGGAAAAAAAAATATGGTTACTAGAATGGTGGCCACTAACAACTATAGAGAGCACCATGTTCTCTCTCCTAACCTCACTCATAAGGTTTAAACCTTCGCAAATGGATGAAATAAGAGCAAAGGGACTATGATTCAATTGTGAGAGAAAGTACAGTAAGGGACATAAATGCAGCGAGAAGAAATTATTCTACATAGACTGTGAAGAGGAAGAAGATCAAGAACTGGAACCATCACAAGATCTAGATCTAAAAGAGACTACTCCAACAATATCTTACCATGCATTAGTTAGCATCAGTAGTTCACAAACACTCAAGATAGAAGGATATATCCAAAAATAAAAAGGTAACATTGTTCATTGATTCATGTAGTACCCATAACTTCATCAATTAAAAATTAGAAAAAATTCTCAATTGTTTTGTATTTCCAACACGAAGTTTCAAGTAATGATTGCAGATTGAGGTACCATAAATTATTCCAGTTGTTCCATAATATTTTTTTTAAGTAAAAAAGAGGTAGATCCTTATTATATTACTGGCAAAAATAAACATTCATCCTGAGGCTACCAGACTTTGTTCCGCCAAATTAGCAGAAATCGGAACAGATGGTGGCCTTGGATGTCCATGTCGAAAAGAGGTGGTCTGCCATCTGTCTTGCCTATAGGAAACCAGGACAGGCAATGACCTATAGTCTGTACATTAACCAGATAGACAAAAAATAGAACTAGTTTGGACAGTGAAAGTTCTGAACTAACTAAAACCATAGTTATAACCAGAAGCATTTACCCGTTGGCCTTCGTGGTGGTCATGTCGACATCTTCATCTTACAGTCCATCTTGAGCTGGAAGCACGTAAGGTTACGCACAGGTAGGCAAGCTTTGTCCTACTGGTGTGTTGGAAAAGGCATCATATAGCATGTCTATGCACTGGCTCATGAGGGTGCCACGGTGGACTTGATCCACCATCTGGCTTCTCAATTAGAACATCAATTCCAAATGCTTCAGGTGGAAGAATGGCAGTGGGACATGCCATTTCTCCTGCATGGTCAAAATGGAAGGTGGCGCAAGGATTTTGCCACCCTCCTTCGATGGGCGACCCAGTTCAGTCTTCGTCGCCTCGCTTGTTGCGTCCCTGCTTTTTTGTTCCCTTATTGCATGCTGACCCTGTTCCTTGGCCTGCTTCTCCTGGTCCGTATCGCTCCCCATGACTCTGGAGGAGTTATGGCTTGCTGCAATTGCAGTGTCCTGAGAGGCCATGTGTAGGATCTCTTTCGGAAACTCCTCCTCGATGTGGAAAGTGGGGAATTCCTCCATGTTTCTCTATCCTTGGATCTCCACAGTGATGGCTTTAGTGACTTCCCCCGGGAGGCTGCTTGATGGTTGCCAGTTTTCTGGCACTGTGAAGAGAGAAGGCTCCGGAAGAATTTGTAAAGGATCCTCCAGGAGGACCTCCTCTCATGGAAGGCAACCAGGGAATCCTTGCTCTGCATGCAATATAAGTTCCGGGCATGGATAACGCGCGCTCCATCCTCTGTTGTCTCTTCTGCCTTGCAACGAAGGTATACCAAGCTGAGCCAAGTCATGGTTTTCCCCTCTCCCTCGGCATTTTGATGATAATTCGAATGGATATGTTACAGGGTGTGTCTCAGTGGCTGCACCAAAGCTCGAAGTTGTTGGCCTAGTGCAAGCCAAAGTCAAAATGGAGGGAGCCAAGGAGGATCTGGATGATAACATGGAGGAGCGATAAGACAGGTTCCATTATCGCTCCTCCAACATTTACTGCCTATGTTGTCGGACTATTCGAACGAGGGAGAAGTCCCATGACGTGACGTTGGTGATTAAGGCTTGCTCCCATTCTTAATGGTGAGGGTCAGGGAGTCGGCCTGCCTTATTTATCCTCACTGCATGGCATTGTTTCTCCATGTGTTGCCTCATCCGGGGCTGGGAAGTCCCTTCTGGAAAGGTTTTGGCAGCGATCTGAGAGTTCGGTGCAAGTAGAGGTTTGGGCTTTCAAGTGGATCTGATCGATCTTGGTAGCTACCCCTTTGTTCGCTAAGAAATCTGCTACTTTGTTTGCTTCTCTTTTCATGTGAGAGGGTATTATGGTAAGACTGGGACGAAGGAGGGATATGAAATTCTCCAAAAGTCCCGAGAGCCTTCAGCGGGGTGAGATTTCTAGTGGGTGTTCCCCATGGCTAATTTTGGTTATGAGCTGGATGATAATATGCGAATCCCCTTCCGCAATGATCTTATTGAAATGATTGTTTATTGCGACCTTGAGGCCTCTTAAGAGACTCTAGAGCTCTGTGAAATTGTTTGTGTTGTCACCCAGAAAGCCTGCTACTAGGTGAAGGATTTCACCATTCGAGTTCCTAAGTATTTCCCTGTAGCCCGCTGGTCCTATATTTCCTTTTGATGCCCCATCAAAGTTTGGCTTTGTAAAACCAATTGGTGGGGGGGTCCAAGTTGTCGGGCTGCTATTTTGGTGGCTGATTATTTTCTTGGTGTGGATGTCACCCAGGATGAGTTGCCATTTTTGAAGAATGCATCGCTCCCCCGGACTGCAATTTAGGTCCTTAGGTGTCCAATGTCTACTTTTGATTGTTTCTCGGATTAGCTTCACGACTCTTTCCCAAGTGAGGGTGGGGGGGGGAAAGCCTTTGAGTGGAAGATCCTTTTATTTCTTTCCTTCCAAATTTTCCATAGGGTGAAGCCCGGGAGGAACTACCAGATACGATCAAGAATTGGGTTTTTAAAGGAGAGCGAATCCCAATTCTCTATAGTGTCACTGATACTATTTATGTTTCGATTAGAGCAGCTCATTATTTGGGATCCTAGATCCTAGATCGACTGGTTGTAGTGACAATTGTTGAAAATGTGTTCCATCATTTCCTCTTGTTGTTGGCATAGGGTACATATTGATGGGCCTATGAAACCCCTCTTTTTGAGATTACCCCAGGTAAGGATGCGGTTTTCAACGGTAAGCCACAAGAAGATGGACACTTTTGGCCAGAGTGTAGAATTCCAAATATTGCCCCAAATACTCTCCTTGGCCTCATTCTGATAGTTTCCCTATAAGTAGTAGGCCTCCTTGACCGAAAAATTGCCTGTTGTTGAGTACCCCCATCTGAGAATATCTGGGCCTTCTCGACTAGGGATTTTCCTATGGTTTGCACACAATTTGTAGGCTTGGAGATTTGTTTCCCCTGAGAGATGTAGTTCCTGGTGGTCTGTCTTCCAATTTCGCTAGGGTAGGTTCCTATCAAACGTTCACCATAGATCCTTAACCCATCGAAATATGTCAGGTTGCAGTGTCTGTCTAAGAGGATTAAGTTCATCCAGCATGGAAAGAGGCCCTTATTGTTGCCAAGAGTCCTGCCAGAATAGTGCACTTTCCCCATTCCTGATTTCCCAGAAATCATGCTTCTGAGCTAGAGGTCTGTTGTGCCAGGCTGTGTTCCAGATATTGGAACCTTGAATTTGGTCATTGAATCTAATTAGTTGATCTGCTTGGGTGGTGGGGGCATGCTTTTGTTTCCAGATTTGTGCCCAAAGTTCTATGGGGTGCTTGAGACATCTCCACCACATTTTGGCTCCCATAACTTGATTGATATTTCTTGGGTCGCAGATTCCCAAGCCACGTAGAGCTTTGGGTTTGCAGAGCTTCTCCAAGCCCACCAAACCCCACTTCTTATTTGGTTGGTTTCCATGCCATAGGAAGTTGAGTTGTAAGTTCCTGATGGCTTGAATGACCGATTTGGGTGTTGCTAGGGTGGTAAACAAGTAGGTTGGCTGAGCTTGCAGGACTGACTTAAGGAGCACCAATCTAGCTGCAATATTAAGGGGTCTGAAGGTCCAGTTATTTAGACTATTTCAGATAGAGAGAAGCAGACTATTCCAAGAGATGGAGCGCGTTGGCTCTCCTATGAGAGGTATGCCAAGGTAGTTGGATGGAAGGCAACTCTTGGGTATGCCTAGAAGGAGAGAAATGTGATTCTGCACAACAGTCAGTGTGTTGAAGAAGTAGAGTTTGGACTTGTCAAGGTTGAGGGCCATACCTAAAGCCTCTGTAAAGTCAGAGAGTATGGAGTTGATCTTGGTGGCTTCTCGCGTAGTAGGGGTGTTCAAGAGGAGGGTGTCATCAACAAACTGACTATGCGAGGGGTCTGGATGAATATTCTATAGGGGAAAGCCTTTAAGGGAGCCTTCTAGTACTGCTGCCTTGAGGTAGCATCCCAGGCCTTCCGCCATTAAAACGAAGAGGAAGGGATAAAGAGGATCTCCTTGACGAATACCCCTAGTGGGGGAGAAGGGTTGTGAAGGAAATACATTCACTAGTATGGAGAAGAAAGATGAAGAGGTGAGATTTAGGATCCATTTCACCCATTGTCTTTCGAAGCCAAGGGATTCTAGCATGGAACATAAGTACTTCCAATTGATTCTATCAAAATATTTTGAGAGGTCAAGTTTGATAAGCATAACTGGAATTTTGGTTTTCTTCAGCGAGTGTATTACCTCGTGAGCTAGGATGACGTTGTCTATGATTTGTCTACCTTCCACGTAGTCTTCTTGTTCTTTAGAGGTGAAAAAAGGTAGGATTGTCTTGAGATGTGTGGCTATGACCTTTGTGATGATTTTGTAGATGACGTTCCAGAGAGTGATCAGTCTGTACTGCCTGGGATGAGTGACTCTCTCCTCCTTTAGGATGATGGTGAGAAAAGTAGCATTGAGGGAAGAGAGGACTTGACCTGAGGTTCTAGATTCCTCCACAACCTGCCAGATCTCTTTTTGGCATAGGGCTAGACCCAGGGTTCAACGCTTCAACAACACACCAACAAAACCCTAACTATCGTCCCTTTTGACAACACCTGTAAATCAGATGAAGTCTCACCTGAGGTAGAGGCAGGGGAGCTTGCAGGACTCAAGTGTCTACAACCTAGATGGGACACAAATCTGTGATCACAATACTTAACAGAGCACTTAGAAACTAACATTCATTGGTCTCTTAACCCTTATGCACATTGCAGGTTAAACCCTTGTTACAAAACAACGCAATATTAACCAAGATCTAATAATTTCATTCACTTATCACATAACATTAACTCATATCTATCATTCATTCACATTATTAATAACTAAGCTGCTAAATCATATGCATTCATCAATCATCACTAAGCAATTAAAAGCATAAACACCATGAACACATTTCACAAAGCACAATAACACAAGATATACATGGTTCACCCTAGTGTGGGGCTATGTCCACCAACTCTTCTCTTCTTTATTAGGCTCTTCCAATCTTCTTACATGCACCAAGCCACAAAACTAACTCCTTATAGGACAGAAGATCTGTGCACACCTCGCTAGATCCTCCTTCCCCGAGTTAGGTCACAACACAAAGCCTTGCACAGTTTGTGCACAAAAACTCTTACACAACACTCGCACTTAGCTTTGCAAACCTTAACATGTTCCTGCACAAATCCAACTAGCCATGCACTAAGTCAATCAATGACTAGTAACTACTTCTTACATTGCATAACTACTTGTTTATACATTACAAAAAGGGCCTGAACATGGGTAATACCCATGGTACGACATCCCATACCTGTTACATAAACCTTAAAATCCAAAAATCCCACAAAAAGGGTGAGATCCCATGATCTCTGCTTTGCCTGGGTGCTCCATCTTTGACCATCTTGTCGAAGTCCCAAAAATGGTCAAACATTACCAACGTTTCCACAAAACTTGGTCGAGGGCCAATAGGCCCCCAACACTCACCTGTGACTCATCTTGAGTCACTCTAATCTGGGAAATACTTCTTCTAAGGCCTCGATCTTGGCTCGAGCTGCCTCGACTTGCTCCTTCGCCAGAGCCTCCTACTCAATGAACTCCTAAATGACTTGTTCAGTGATAGGCCCTTCTAGGCGTTGTTCCACTGCTGTGACCACCTGTTCCAACTGTGATCCTTGTCTCTTAATCTCTTCAAAGAGGGTGCAGGATTTGTCCTGCATTGGCTGGAGTCACTGTATCACCTCCATCACTCTGTTTTGAATGGCAGTGACATGCTGCTAAACTGCGCGCTACTCCTGCAGTCTCTTCATCTTTTCAATGACTGTAAGCTTCTTCAGCTATGCTTGCATTGTCGATGCCTATTGCTTCACCTCCTGGAGTTGTGCCTCCAATCTCCTCAGCTCCTAGTCTTCTGCAAGGTGCTCATAGGTCTACGTACTTTTGTTACTTAATTTCTTGCATTTTGAGGCCAATGCCTTGATTCTTTCGACTGCGCTCCTGGCAGTTTCTTCCCTTTGATATCTCACTTCCTGTAGATTGCCCATTTGTTGGAACAGGGACATACCCAAGGTTCAACGCTTCAACAATGCACCAACAAATCCCTAACTACCGTCCCTTTAGGAAACACCTGCGAAGCAGATGAAGTCTCACCCAAGGTAGAGGCAGGGGGGGTTGCAGGACTCAAGTGTCTACAACCTAGCTGGGACATAGATCTGTGATCACAATACTTAACAACACTTAGAAACTAACATTCATTTGTCTCTTAACCCTTATTCACATCGCAGGTTAAACCTTTGTTACAGAACAACATAGTATTAACCAAGATATAATACTTTCATTCACTTATCACATAACATTAACTCAGATCTAGCATTCATTCACATTATTAAGCACTAAGATACTACATCATATGCATTCATTAATCAACACTAAGCAATTAAAAGCATAAACATCATGAACACATTGCACAAATCACAATAACACATGATATATGTGGTTCACCCTAGTGTGGGGCTACGTCCACCAACTCTTCTCTTCTTTATTAGGATCTTCCAATCTTCTTACATGCACCAAGCCACAAAGCCAACACCACATAGGACAGGAGATCTGTGCGCACCTCACCAGATCCTCCTTCCTTGAGTTAGGTCACAGCACAAAGACTTACACAGTTCATGCACAAAACATCTTACACAATACTCGCACTTAGCTCTGCAAACCTTAACATGTTCGTGCACAAAGCCAACTAGCCATGCACTAAGCCGATCAATGACTAGTAACTACTTCTTACATCGCCTAGCTACTTATTTATACATTACAAAAAGGGACTAAACATGGGTAAGACCCATGGGACAACATCCCATACCCATTACATAAACCCTAAAACCCAAAAAGCCCGCAAAAAGGGCGAGATCCCGTGATCTCCGCTTCGCCTGGGCGCTCCATCTTCAACTAGCTTGTCGAAGTCCCAAAAATGGTCAAACATGACCAATGTTTCCACAAAACTTGGTCGAGGGCCAACACCTCTTCCCTGATTAGATCCCAGCAATGATGAAAGAAATCCGTAGTGAAGCCATCTGGACCAGGTGCTTTCCCTGAGGGCATTTCCTTGACTTCATGGTCCACTTCTTCTTGGGTGATGGGCCTCATTAAGGCTTCATATCTTGAGTTACCAGTGAGGGTATGTGCCTGGTTATCTTCTGAATTGCTTCCTTCCTGTCCTCATTGGTTTCTGTAAGGATCTCCTTATAGTAGGTGTTTAGTTCTTCGACAATTTGGTTGTGTTATTTGATGGGGTTACCTTGAGCATCCTCTAGCTGAGTGATCCTATTGATGTATCTGTAATGCACCATTTCTCTGTGGAAGAACTTGGTGTTCCTCTCACCCTCCTTAATCTATTGAACCCTGGATTTCTGATGCCACGGGATTTCTTTTTTCTTTTTCCATTTTTCTAATTTCATTCGAAGCCCCTCCTCTTCCTTCATTAAATTTGTGGTCCTAGTTCCTGAGATGAAGGTTCGTTGCAGATCTTCCAGTCTTCTTTCGATTTCCTGCATGCACTGGAATATGTTCCCAAATGTGGTTTTACTCTAAAGCTTCAAAAGTTGCTTGAATTTTTTGAGGCGTTGCTAGAACTTATACGTGCAGGTGTCTTGCTCTATTTCTTCCTAATCCCACCAGGACTTTGCTAGCCGCTAGAAGTCAGGGTGGGAGAGACAGAACTTCTCAAAATGGAAAGGTTTGAATTTTGGTGTTACTCCAATGTCCAGGCAAAATCAGATGGGCCAGTGGTCTGAGCCAGTTTTTGGAAGAATGTTGGCCTCTATGGCCAGGGTCCTCTTCTAGCAGGGTTTCCACTACAAGGAAGCGGTCTAGTCTGCATGCCACCTACTGATGTATCGATCTTTGGTTGGACCAGGTGAAAATGCCATTTCGAGCTTCTATATCTACTAGATTTATTTATTCAATAAGGGTTTGGAACTTACCGCTATCTTGCTCCAGTCATTTGGTGTCGCCGGTTTTCTCCTCCAGAGTCAGAATCATGTTGAAGTCTCCTCCCAGCACCCAGTTGGGTGTGCTAAAAAATGTTCTGATGTGAGTTATCCTTTTCAGGAAGCTTTCTTTGTCCTGTGGGCTCTAAGGCCCGTAAACATTTGTGATTGCCCCTACCTTGGTCGACAGTAAGTTCCATAATATTAATCTCAATATGGGGGAGTATTTATTGGATAGTCACATGATTTCCATCCAAATCGGTGGTGCTAATTTTGTATTAGGGGTCCAATGGTTACAATCATTAGGAACAATGGCCCTTAATTTTCAATATCTCTTCATGAGATTTTCCTGAGAAGGCAAGGAAATTGAGCGTAGAGGTATCCAAGGGAAACACTCTAAAGTGATAATCTCTAATATAATGACAAAATTAATAAAAAAGGGACACCATCGTGTAATTGCACAATTGTGCTCACTAGATGTTCAAACATCCATATCCTCTGTTCCAGTGGATCTCCAAATAGTTATCAACAATAATTCCAAGGTATTTAGAGAGATGCCTAACGGTCTTACAACTGCTTGATATCATGACCATACTATTCATTTGCAACCAGGAAGTGTGCCACCTAACATTATACCTTATAGGTATCCATATGCATAGAAGAGTGATATTGTGTGTATGATCCAATAAATGTTAGAGGCCGACATCATTCAACCTAGTCAAAGTTATTTCTCTTCACTAGTAGTGATGGTTATGAAAAAAGGATGGTTCATGGCATATGTGTCCATATTATAGACAACTCAACAAAATGACCATCAAATATAAGTTTCCTATTCCCGTCATTGATGAATTGCATGGAGAAATTTTCTTTACTAAGTTGGATCTTCATTCAAGATATCATCAAATCAGAATTTCTGAAAGTCATTATGTGTTTCTGGTTATGTCATTTGGACTTACTAATGCACCTTCAACATATCAAAGCTTGATGGATTCTATTTTCAAACCCATCCTTAGAAAAATTGTGTTCGTATTTTTTGATGACATACTAATGTACATCATATATTCTTGGGAAGAGAATGTACAACATGTTGACATAATATTACAACTATTGGAAGAGAAACAAATTTATGCAAATCCTTCCAAGTGTTCCTTTGGGGTTCAAGAAGTGGAATACTTGGGTAATATTGTATCTCATGAAGGTTTAAAGGTGGACCCTAACAAAATTAAAGCTATGAGTGAATGACCAATTCCAAAAACCTTGAAGAAACTTAGAGTATTCTTACAATTGACAAGATATTGTACTGCATGTTTTTCAAGAAATATGGTCAAATAGAAGCACCTCTAACAACATTATTAAAGAAAGAAGCATTTTATTGGACTCATGAAGCAACCAAATCTTTTGAAAAACTTAAGGAGGCTATGTATACAACTCCTTTCCTGACCACAACTTACTTCACAAAAACATTTATCATGGAGTGTGATGCCTCAGGCCATGGCATTGGTGCATTTTTAATGCAATAAGGAAGGCTCATTGCCTTTGAAAGAATCCAACTTAAAGTAAAAAACTTACTCAAACCCCTTTATGAAAAAGAAATGTTGGTCATATTACATGCAGTTAAGAAATGATAACCTTACCTAATAGGAAGACACTTAAAAGAAAAAAATGATCATAATAGTTTGAAGTACTTCTTAGAGCAATGATTATATTCACAAGATCAAAAAAAATGGGTTACAAATATGCTAGGTTATGAATTTAAAATTATCTAGAAAAAAATAAAATAAAATATTGCGACAGATGCATTTTCAAGGAAAGAAGAAGAAAGAGAGGATTCACTATGTGCTATTTTCTATTCTGCAATCTGATTGGGTAGAAGAAGCAAGAATAGAATGAAATCTAGATCAAGAGGTGTACAATATCATTCAAAAACTATAAGAGGAACCAAATTCATTAGATAAATTTGTATGGAAGGATGATTTTCTATGGTACCAAGATTGTCTATATTTATGTAAGAATTCTCAACTCAAATAGAAGGTCCTTTTGTAATTGCACACTTCTCCTATAGGAGGACATTCAGGGTTCTTGAAAACTTACCACATGATCAAGAAGGATTTTTTCTGAGAAGGTATTAAAACTGATGTTCAAACGTTTGTGTTTGAATGTGTGGTCTACCAACAAAATAAGGGAGAGACAATTAAGATGCTAGGTCTCCTACAACCATAGCTATACCAAGTCAACGTTGGGAAGAAGTTTCAATGGATTTTATTACAGGTTTACCCAAATATGAAGGAAACATTGTCATCATGGTATTAGTGGATCAAATGACAAAGTATGTCTATTTTTTCTCTCTTTCTCATCCTTTTAAATCAAGTATAATAGCCGCAACATTCATGGAAACAATTCAAAAGCTACACGGAGTCCCCAAGATTATTGTAAGTGACAGAGATCCAATTTTTTTTTGTATACCAATACTATATCTGCAAATATGCTCATACAATAACAAGAAATAATACCAAAACCATTCACCATAACACTGAAGACAAGAATATAGAAAACCCTTGAGGTAGGGTAACACCATACATTAATCCTTAAGGAAGGATAAAACTCCTCAAGCAATACTTGCTTGTACACCAACAATATTCTTCACCATGTCAAATACATTGCCTACATATTCTTTTATATCATTCTCTATCTCCTAGGAACATTCTAGAGTAGGTATCTTCTAGAAAGTCCATTTATTATTTCTAACTACCCATTTATTCTATCCAACTACCATAGTGGGCCTTATTTAATACCATGGTGGATCTAGTCCACCTTACATTGAATGTCCCCATCCCCATTGGGTACCTCCCATATTACCCCCCATATTACCTCCCTAGGTATATTACATTCCACCGCCCTTGAGCATGTTTCATCCCCGGAACATGAGAAGAGACCATACGATATGGCCGATTGAGAATTGTGGCCAACTGGTGCCAAGTATGCCCATCCATCCATCCTAATAAAATATGAATAGGATGTCCAACTAACACCTTTCCACCTTGAGCTTGCACCACATCATGCCTATTTTTCCATGGGATATTTTCTAGAGCCTGGTGTCTTCATGCAGTGTTGGTAGTCCTCCATGCACCTCTTGATTAGTGTCCTTTCTAGTTCCCCATTGGTGCATAAGTGTGTGGATGCTCACACCATTGTTGTGATGATTGTTGTTTCTCAATATGATGTGGATGGAAATATACAACAACTGTTGGAATTGGTTCCTTTTTCTTCAAATCTTCAACCCCTTGTGCCTTGGAGTCAATAACATCCTTAGTTTGTTTAATGTTTTCTTCTTGGGTCTTTGCTTCATCCACTTTTGTAAACTTGACCTCTGAACCCCTTCGGATTCTACAATAAATTTTGTTTTGATCATCATGGGGCCTTCTGACTTACTAAGAGACACATCCTTCATTGTGATTTTATTTTTCTTGTACCACAACTTCAAAAAATTCTTTTGCACATTAATATTAACTATACCAACTGATTCTATCCAAGGATATCCCAAAACAATATCTATATCAACCATATCTATAACATGAAAATCAAAATTCAACACATATATATCCATGGTAATCTTCAGATCTTTAAAAGGTTGAACATTTTCACCCGCAACCTGTGTGCTTTAAATATTCTTTGCAGGAACTTTTAATCTATTAACCAAGTGAACATTGATAAAATTGTGTTGGCAACTAGGGTTAATACAAATAATGACATTTGATTTATGAAGACAACCCTGAACCTGTAGTATAGAATTTCCACATGAAAATAAACCCTTGGTGCTTTCCTTATGCTTATTCTTGGATTTAGACCACTTGTCTAACAATACTTTTTCAAATTCTTCATTGGAGAGTGTCATCATCTCACTATGGTTAAATGATTTATACCAAACAACTGCATCACCTTTTAAATTAAAAGCTACCCAATATTTCCAATTCTCAGTCCAAAATGACTTCCTGTATTTTATGAATTATTCAATACTAGGACCATTATATTTTCCATAAAAAAACAACATGTTTTCCATAACCCCAAAATAAACTAGGGTTTAAAAATAACTTACTGCAAAAAATCGCGTTTTTTTTTTCTCGGAAAAACCCTT
Organism: Picea mariana; assembly: GCA_032191745.1. Lineage (NCBI taxonomy): Eukaryota > Viridiplantae > Streptophyta > Pinopsida > Pinales > Pinaceae > Picea > Picea mariana. The sequence continues at coordinate 157,616 of JASDQU010010191.1, forward strand.
AAAAAAATTTGAATTTAAAATGCTCGTAACTTTACTTCCCAGACTCCATTTCGTGTGTTTTTCTTTTTTAAATTGGGTGTTTTTCTGAGAGGAATCAAAATATCCAATTTATTTTTGAAAATTTGGAGTAGAAATTCTCAAATATAAGCTTGAGGTGCATCGCCCCATTTTTTGGTAAAACATTTCTGCAAAAAATAACCAAAATTTCTTCCCTTCCTTGCCCAAGGAAAGAACTCTAATACCAAATGTTGTATACCAATACTATATTTGCAAATATGCTCATATAATAACAAGAAATAACACCAAAACCATTCACCATAACACTGAACACAAGAATATAGAAAACCATTGAGGTAGGGTAACACCATACATTAATCCTTAAGGAAGGATAAAACTCCTCAGGCAATACTTGCTTGTACATCAACAATATTATTCACCATGTAAAATGCATTGCTTACATATTCTTTTATAGCATTCTTTATCTCCTAGGAACATTCTAGAGTAGGTATCTTCTATAAATTCCATTTATTATTTCTAACTACCCATTTATTATATCCAACAACCATAGTGGGCCTTATTTAATACCATGGTGGACCTAGTCCACCTTACATTGAATGACCCCATTCCCATTGGGTACCTCCCATATTACCCCCCATATTACCTCCCTAGGTATATTACATACCTAGTCCACCTTACATTGAATGGTTTCATTCCCATTGGGTTCCTCCCATATTACCTCCCTAGGTATATTACATTTTCACTGGAAATTTTTGGAATGAATTATTTTCTTGTTTGGGTACTCAATTGGTTCACATCTCATCTTACCATCCTCAATCTGATGGGAAAAATGAGATTGTGAATAAATGTCTAGAAGGATATCTTCTTTGCTTTACATATGATAAAAAAAATAATGGGTCAAGTGCTTTCCCTTGGAAGAATGGTGGTACAACACATCCTTCCATACTTAATAAAAAAGTAACCCATTTTTGGAACTTTATGGATATCACCCTCCATCCATCACATCATAAAGGGAATGGAAATCTTCAAGTAGTGGAGAACCACATAGGGAACCAACAAGAGGTTCTCAAACTATTGAAGGACAACTTCGTTATGGCCCAAAATAGAATGAAGCAACAAGTAGATCAATATCAGAGTGAAAGGGAATTTGAAGTGGGGAATGTTGGCATGTTTATAGGTAGAGTGTGCTTGTCATTGATGGAAAGATCAGAGTGTGAATCGATGGAAAAATAGGAACAGAGATCAAATCTCAAGAGAGATAGTGTTCTGAGATGCGCAAACAAGATCCCATACATCAAGGCTTGCAGAAGGATCAGAGGTCGTGGTCTTTGACACTTAGAGATTTGAGAAAGCGAAAGATCAGGAGGAGGAGCGACAGTGGTCATTGCATCACCAATCCCGAATACCCAATGTATGTTAGATCAAATTCTAGTGACCAGAGGAAGCGCAAAGGAGAAGTACAGATCTGATTAGTTGAATTTGAGTATCGAGGAACAACAACCGTTGGATCTAGTATAAATGTGAAGAGGCTAATGGACGAGAGCCATCCTCCAATTATGGGAAATGAGAAATCACGATGAGATCTGAATCGTTGGATCCATAGGACACATGGCGAGAGATCAACATTTCACTGACTCATGATCTGGAAAAGTCAAAGGTGAGTAGTCCTCCAACTTCGCGAAACGCAAAATCCCAATAAGATCTGGACAATTGGATCACATAGGGTTGTGGGTTGTTGATCTGTAGCAAGTTTTGGAAAATTGGGAGTCGGGAGAATGGAGGTGAGTAGTCCTCCAACTTCGTGAAACACGAAGCCTCGATAAGATCTGGACCATTGGATCACAGAGGGCTGTGGGTCGTTGATCTAGAGTATTTCGGATATCGAGAGTTGGAAGAGTCAGAGTTGGCTCATGTCCAAACACTCGACATGCAAACTCGTGATTTGGTCGCAGCTGGCGATCAAAGGGAGAGCATGGACCATTGATCTGGCATGAAAAAATCTCGAAGGCCGAAGTGTCAAAGTCCCGAAGGCCAGATTCGCGGAGGAGATCCCGATCGTAGAATCAGGGAGACAAGTGTATGCAGATCATCAACTCTGGGATATTGTCGTACGGAAGAGACAAAGGTTTGAGGTTTGAAATTCCTGGAATGCGAAGTTCCATCAACCATCAGATCTAGAGATCAGATAATGAATTTAGATCAGGGAGATCTATGTTAGCAAATCTCATCCTCAAGTAAATGTGACAGACCATGTCAGCAAAGGGCATATGGGAAACCACATCAGCAAGTACACATGTCATCTGACCGTTAAGACTAAGGATCGCGTGTGGACAAAGGAAAGAAGGCAGATTCGTTGATTGAAGAGGACAAATGTCAATAGATCTTCCATTCCGAAAGATATCCAATCAACATCAACAGGGTTTGAGACTTGAATCTCATGGACCCTGAATCATAGAGTAAATCTTAGGCATTGATGGAGGAAGGAGAGATCTAGTCCACAGACTTGAGAGGACAGATCTGAACCATCCGTTCAGAAGCATTGTCAAGATCGTGAGATCAAAGGTCATGCTCTATTGCGGAAGCGCCTTTTTGATTAGGTGATTGGTCACTGTCGGTGGTCACATGAAGGAAGGGGCTTAGAAGCCAAAGAAGCCATAATTGACTAGTTGTAACTGATAGAGAAGATGAAGAGTCTCGACTGCTAAAGAAGCTAAGGAATCTCATCATAACGACCACTGATGATGAACTCACAGGGAACATAACCACTAGAGAAGATGAAGAGTTTCCATGATGATCAAGAGATGACTCAACATGAGAAAAATATGCAAAATAGAGAAGTGAAGTGATTCTGTTGTCGATCTATGAAGGAGTGAGGAAGAGCTGCAGTGGAAAACCTGTAGGGAAGAACAGTGACACTGTAAAGAGCATGCAGAGGCATTGCGCATGAGGTATGCAGAAGGTGCATAGAGAGTATAAAAAAGAAGAACAAAGAAGAGATGAGGGCTTCTTTTGAGTGTGATTCATGTAGGTAGAAGCATGCAGTGTGCAGGAGATGAAGTGTAGAAGAAGCAAGGAACATAAATGCATATCTGAGAGAAGAACATAAAGCATAGCAGATGTGAGGAGAGAGAGACAGTGATGCAGGCACAACAGAGCAGTGTAGTAGAACAGTGATGAGACTGGTAAGCCATAGATAAATGTTGTATCACTATGATAAATTTGTAAAAATCAAAGATTTAGATTTCAGGGTGGTAGGGAGGTGCTTCGGAGGATTGGTGTCCTCAAAGTTTCAAGTGGGTGCTTGAACTCAGGGAGTTGTAGCTTCCATTTTGTTGCAGCCAGAAAAAACCAAGGTGGCAGGGTGGTGCAAGGGAGAACTAGTGTTCTCTGTTATATAGGTTGGTGCCTATGTGACTAGAAGTTGGTGCTTCCATCCAGTTGGTGCTGGAACACTCAGGGAGTCAGTGCTTCCTTCTAGTGGGTGCCAGAGAAACTAGAGAGTTGGTGCTCTCAACAAGTTGCTGCTTGTAAAATAGAGGTTGTGTCCTTAAGAGGAGTGGGAGCTCATAAGAATGATAATGTAAAGAAAATAAAGATTACTTATTATATCAAGAAGAAGAGGTTTTTCCCTTTATGGGTTTCCTCAGTAAATATCTGTCTCTGTATATTTCATTTGTGTGATTGATGTTTAATATTCTATTTCTTACTTCCCTGCATCCTTGTGATCGTCATAAAGTGTTCTGTAAAGAGTTTAAAAAGGGCATAATTATTTAAGCACAGTAACAATTGATTCACCCCCCCTCTCAGTTGTCCAACAATTGGTATCAGATTCGGTTCCTTTTATTTAAAGGTAGATCAATAAGATTGGACTCCTTTCCCCTGAAACCTTTAAGATGGAAAAGATTTGTTGATGAAACCAATGTTCTCTGGTGCCATGGTAAAGAAGAATTACAAAATTTCTTTCAACACCTTAACAACATATCCGAAGAAATAAAGTTCACAATGGAACTCGAAGAGAATGATAGCATCCCCTTTCTAGACGTTCTTATCAAGAGGAAAAGAAATGGGGATCTAGGACATGCAGTTTATAGAAAAAAGACCCACACTGAGAACTATCTCCACGCAAACTCCCATCACCATCCCAACCAGAAACTAAATGTCCTAAAAACCTTAGCCACTAGAGCCACAAGAATCTCCGATGAAGCAAACCTAGAAAAAGAAACAGATCACCTTACCAAGACTTTTAAGAACATAGGTTATAAACACAAAGACATTAAGAATGCAATAAACAGAGCCCTAGAAAAAACACATGATAAGCCCACCATCCCAAAAGACTAGAACCCTAATAGAGATGCCTGCCTCCCTTACATCCAAGGAGTGACCAATAAGATTGCAAAATTCCTCAGCAAAAAAGAGATTAAGACCTCCTTCAAACCACTCAAAACAATCAAACATAATATGAGATCCGTAAAAGACAAAATCGACCCTCACAAAAGTAAAGGAATCTACAAAATAGAGTGCTCATGCGGAAAATGTTACATC
>JASDQU010010191.1:163635-188555 GCA_032191745.1 Picea mariana
CTAGCACAAACGGTGGCGCCCGAACTATGGAAAAAAGCGGACGCAATTGCAACCATGAAAGCTGAAAAAAGTTACGTAGAATCTCAGAACATGCACGCATCCAAACTACAACGGTTACTTAATAAAGAAAACAACAACAAAAATACTAGCATCAAAATGGTAGTTAACCTATCTGCGCGCGCGTTAAACAAAGCCGAGCTAAGCGTTTTAGAGAAAGGACTTAACTTTGCCATCTCCCCAACTTCCATACCCATCGATAATATCATTTTTTGCGTAGAAGACATCATACAACACCTCGTCGATGAAGACAAAGAGATAATATGCCAAGACTGTTCGGTGATTCTGCGCAAAGCGAAACCCCCAAAAAGAAATTTGAGTAAAGAAGAACACGCAGCCTTAAAAGACTTAAGAAACGATGAAAATTTAGTTATCCTTAGAGCAGACAAAGGTGGTGCCATCGTCCTTATGAACCTTAATGATTATAATAAGAAAATGAATGAACACCTTTCTCAGAGTGGCAGCTATAGAAAACTAAATTGCAACCCTATTAAGAAAATTATAAAACAAGTAAAGAATGCCATCAACAACTCCAACCTAGACGAAAGAAATAAGAAACGTTTAACCCCAAACAATGAAATCACCCCCAGAATCTACGATCTACCGAAGATTCACAAAGAAGATATCCCTCTTAGACCCATAGTGAATACCATAGGCTCACCAACCTATGAACTAGCTAAACACGTTGCCAAGATCCTTAGCCCCCTGGTAGGCCACACTGACTCTTTCATTAAAGACTCCAATGACTTTATTAAAATCATTAAAAATGAAAAAATAAGGCCTCAAGACACCCTCATAAGTTTTGACGTAGTCTCCCTTTTCACTAGAATACCTTTAGTATCCAAATTATCAAAGAAGTCACTGACCCAGAAACAACTAACCTAGCCGAGATCTGCTTACGCTCCACTTTCTTTAGTTATCAAGGAGAATTCTATGAACAAACCAACGACGTAGCAATGGGCTCCCCACTGTCCCCCATTGTTGCCAACCTTTTTATAGAAAATTTTGAAAAGAAAGCCTTGTACTCCTTTCCCTTGAAACCTTTAAGATGGAAAAGATTTGTTGATGACACCAATGTTCTCTAGCCCCACGGTAAAGAAGAATTACAAAATTTCTTTCAACACCTTAACAACATATCTGAAGAAATAAAGTTCACAATGGAACTCGAAGAGAATGATAGCATCCCCTTTCTAGACGTTCTTATCAAGAGGAAAAACAACGGGGATCTAGGGCATGCAGTTTATAGAAAAAAGACCCACACTGAGAACTATCTCCACATAAACTCCCATCACCATCCCAACTAGAAACTAGGGGTCCTAAAAACCTTAGCCACTAGAGCCATATGAATCTCCGATGAAGCAAACCTAGAAAAAGAAACAAATCACCTTACCAAGACTTTTAAGAACATAGGTTATAAACACAAAGACATTAAGAATGCAATAAACAAAGCCCTAGAAAAAGCACACGATAAGCCCACCATCCCAAAAGACCAGAACCCTAATAGAGATGCCTACCTCCCTTACATCCAAGGAGTGACCGATAAGATTGCAAAAATCCTCAGCAAAAAAGAGATTAAGACCTCCTTCAAACCACTCAAAACAATCAAACATAATATGAGATCCGTAAAAGACAAAATCGACCCTCACAAAAGTAAAGGAATCTACAAAATAGAGTGCTCATGCCGAAAATGTTACATCAGTGAAACGGGTCACTCCTTCCAGACTAGGATAAAAGAACATGGAGCTGACATTAAGAATGAACGCATCCGCACCTCTGCCCTAGCCGAACACTCCCTTAAAACAAGACACCATATCCGCCTAGAAGACACCAAAATCCTCGCTAAAGAAAATCACCTCTTTAAACGGCGTGCTAGAGAAGCCATTGAAGTCCGTAAACATCCTAGCAACCTGAAGAGAGATAGTGGGTTAGAACTAAGCGAAAACTGGCTCCCTCTGATTCACAATAAATCGTAACAATAATTGTTAAAAAGTATCTCAAAAATTTTTAAGATTAATTCATTAAAACAAAAAAATTTCTAAACCCACCTATTTACTCTCGAATATAAAACATTTTAAAAATAAAACAATCAATTAAATAATATTAAAAGGTTTAAGAACAAAATACCTACATTTTTATAAACTTAATTGATTTTAATATGTTTTAAACCTCAAAATTATCAAAACACTTTTTAAGAAACTTTAAACCCTAAATAACAATAATAAGCAAACCCCTAAAATAACTAAATAATCTACTCAAATACCTAAAAGTAAACCCTACAAATTACCTAGACTCTAGCCAATTAAAACAAAAATTAACAAACATTGAATTAAATAAATTAAAATAATCTCAAAGCAAATTGAAACAAAACCCTAATTAACTAAATCACACTAAATAAATAATAAAAATAAATAAAAAAGAAGATTTTTACCAAACAACCTAGCCGACACCTAAATTTCTCGCCAAACTCCAGTATTTAAAACCAATTCTTCTCATCATCTAAACTCAGGCTCATTTTCCTGAAGATGGATCCTGATTTGGATCCGAAACGTCGACAGTCTACTGACAAAACTGTGGTCATTCCGATCAATCAAAAAAACCCCAACCATAGAAATATTTTTAATAAGATTAAACATATCAATCCATGAAGGAATTTAAACCAATAAGGCCCCTATGTTCAATGGAACAAACTTTGTCTTCTGGAAAGTTAGGATGAGAACCTACATAATGGATTTAGGTGCAGATGTCTAGGATGTGGTAGAGATTGGTTATGTAAAGCCAATTGTACTAGCTAATAAGGATGACAAGCTAGAATTCAGCTTCAACACTAAGGCTATGATTGCTATTCTGAGTGGGCTGGCAGAAGCATAATTTGTAAAAGTTATGCACTTAAAAATTGCCAAAGAAATGTGGGACAAACTCATTAGCAGTTATGAAGGTAATGAGAAGGTAAAGGATTCCAAGCTTCAAACCTACATATTACAGTTTCAACAACTAAAGATGAAAGAGGATGAAACTGTTGGGAATTACTTTCTGAGAGTTGAAGAACTAGTGAATGCCATGAAGAATCTTGGTGAGAAGTTTGAAGATGTAGTTTTAGTACAGAAGATTTTAAGATCTTTTCCAGATAGGTTCAACCGAAAGGTATCTACTATAGAAGAACTTAATGATTTAAAAACGTTGCCTTTTGATCAACTTCTAGGAATGTTGACTGCATAAGAAATGAGGATAGGTAAAGATAAATCCACTTCTAGAGAAGCATCATTTAAAGCTGATACGAATGAGGATTCTGAGCCTGATGAAATTGAAGAAAAATTTGTGAGAAGACTAAAGAAAGGATCAGGCAAGTACCAAGGAAAATTTCCCTTCAAATGTTTTAACTATGGAAAGATAGGTCACTTTGCATATAAGTGTCCACACAAGAAGCAGGATCAAAATTCTGAAGGAGAAAAGAAGTTCAAGCCCAAGAGATTTGGTAAAAAGAAAATTTTATGTGTAAACAATGATGACTCTTCAGAAGACACAGATAGTGACTCCTCGTGTGAAGATAAGGTTAATGAATTTATGTTTATGGCCCAAGAGGATTATGATAATAAAAGCACAAGAATTAATGTTGATGATGAAGAAGTTGTGGTTGACTTGGAAGGAGAACTGATCAGTGCTCTAGAAGAAATTGCTAGACTCGGATCTAAGAAGAAAAAGAAAAAACAATTGTTGATACAGTTTGAGAAAGACAATAAAGAACCTAATGAAGACTTTGCCCTGCTAAAAGTGGAATTAGAAGAGGCAAAGAAAATAGAGGACATTATGAAACAACAATTATCAGAAAATAAGACAAGATGTGAAGCCTTGGAAGAAGAGGTAGTAAAAAACATAAAAGAGATGGAGAGGTTTAACACATTGTATCTTCAAAACCTTCCAAGCATTAAAGCCACAACATAACTAAATGACATTCTGCGAAAATAGAGATCTCCATTGTTGAAGACTGGTGTAGGTTATGTAAATGGTTCAAGCAACAAACAACCAGAAAGCAAAGAGCCAGTAAATATGATCAAGTTCCAAGTTAGCAGACAATTAGACCATGAGAGTACTCTATCACCTAAAGCTAATAAAGACAAGATGATCCCTGATAAAAAAAAAAGAGATCTGAAGATGGAGCAACAAATGCCAAGAAGAAGGTCGTCCTTCAGGTACCAAAATTTCTTTTGTGGCTATTGTTTTTACTGTTCTAATTTTGGTCATAAGATTGTAAACTGTCAAATTAAGTTTAGAGACATGCAACTGAGGAGGTCAAGAAATAGACAATATTTACAACATAGAACTAAGAAGCCAATGAATAGACAATGTAGCACCAATGAATTTGATCTACTGAACAATGAACTCGAATGTTATAACTATCATAACTTCGGCCACAAATCTGCAAACTTCCATTTGAAGAAGTACAAGGCAGATCCAAGGATAAATTGTGTAGCTAGAAATGCCAACACATGGAAAAATAAAGATAGTGAAAAATGTGGTCTAATACTTTCAACTCAAAAACAAAAAGACACCTGGTATATAGACAATGGATGTTCCAAGCACATGACTGGAGACAAGGATAAGTTTCTATCTATAAGTAAAAGCAAAACAAGAAATGTAACCTTTGGAAATGATGAACCATTTAAAATGCAAGGTAAAGGGATGGTAAGTTTGAGTAATGGTAAAGGAAAATCCCAGGATTTTCTGCTTATGGATGGGCTGAAACACAATTTTCTCAGTGTAAGTCAAATGTGTGACAGAGGATGTGAAGTGGTGTTCACTTCCAAGGATTGTATGATAAAGTCTATAAACTCAGGACAAGTGGTGGCTAAAGGCATAAGGACATAAAATAATGTATATGTGCTGAAATAAGATAAAGAATAGTGTTATCTAATCAAACATGATGAAATATGGTTATGGCATAGGAGACTTGGACATCTAACTTTGACAACTTAATCAAGCTAAAAAATCTTGAGGCAGTAAAAGATCTTCCAAGAATATCAAAACCACAAGACTCTGTGTGTAAACCCTGCCAAGTAGGAAAGCTAACCAGGACACAGTTTAAATCCAAGAGCTCTACTTCAACAAAGAAACCACTCCAATTAGTTCATATGGATTTATGTGGACCATTAAGACAGGAAGGCACAGGGAAGGAAAACTACTTTATATTGATCATTGATGATTACTCCAAACTTACTTGGGTTGCTTTTCTCAAAGAAAAAGATGAAGCATTTGAGAAATTTAAAATATTTAAGTCTTTAACTAAGAATCAAACAAGCAAGAGGTTAAAGGAAGTAAGATCAGACAGAGGAGGAGAATTTATGTTAAGTGAGTTCAAGGAATTCTGTGATAAACATGGAATAAAGAGAGAATACACAATCCTAGGAACTCCACAACAAAATGGAGTAGTTGAGAGGCAAAACAGAATAGTTCAACAAATGGTCAGGTCAATGATGAATGAGAAGAAGATTGGTCAAACTTATTGGGTAGAAGAAATACACACATTAGTCTATATTCTTAACATGGCCCATCTCAAACCACATAGTGACAAGACCCCTTATGAACTATGGTATGGAAGACCTGCTTCAATCAAACACTTCAAAGTCTTTGAGAGTAAGTGCTACATAAAGAATAATAATGAAAATCTTGGCAAGTATGATGACATGGATGATGAAGGCATCTTCTTAGGATATGCTACCAATAGTAAAGGATATAGATGCTTTAATAAAAGATTGCATAAATTAGTTGATTTCATTGATTTAAAGGTTGATGAAGGAGTCCCATAAAGTTAGGTGAGCAATATTAATCCTACTATAGAGGACATAGCTGAAATGAAAGATGAATAGGTCCAAGAATCAGATGGAGAAGAGACACCCAGACAAGAAGAGTCAGGAAAACAATCAACATCAAATCCTTCCTCCAGAGTTGCTCAAAAGAATCATCCTGAAAGTCAGATAATTGATGAGAAAGACAAAGGTGTACAAACCAGGAGAAGGATAACCAAAGACACCGATAAATCACATATGGCCTTCATATCCATGATGGAACCCAAGAACTTCAACGAAGCCAATGAAAATGTAAATTGGTTAAAATAAATGAATGAGGAACTAGACTAGATTGAAAAGAATGACACTTGGGAACTCGTTCCTAGGCCAACAAATAAAAATGTAATAGGATCCAAATGGGTCTACAAAAATAAGATGAATGAGCAAGGAAATATTGTAAGAAATAAGGCTAGATTGGTCTGCAAAGGATATCCTCAAATAGAAGGATTGGACTTTGATGAAACATTTGTGCCTGTAGCAAGATTGGAAGCTATTAGAATGTTTCTTGCCTTTGCTTGTCATAAACAATTTAAAGTCTACCAAATGGATGTCAAGTTAGCTTTTCTAAATGGATATATAAAAGAAGAAGTCTATATGGAACAACTAGAGGCTTTCCAACTTTTAGATAACCCTGACTTTGTCTATAAGCTGAAGAAATGCTTATATCGGCTGAAAAAAGCTCCTCATGCCTGGTATCACAGACTGGATACATATCTACAAGACAAAGGGTTCAAGAGAGGAACAATTGACAATAATCTATATATCAAAACAGAGGGTAATGATCTGCTCATTGTGTTGGTCTATGTATATGACATCATCTTCGGTAGTAATAATGCTTCATTGGTAAAATGGTTTGCTTCTTCCATGCAGTCTAAATTCGAAATGTCTATGATAGGGGAACTACCATTTTTTCTTGGCCTACAAATTACTCAGAGGTCTAAAGGAATATTTATTTCTCAAGAAAAATATCTAAGAGAAATGTTGAAAAGGTTTCAAATGGAAGATTCTAAACCTATGAGCACACCTATGGTCACTGGATGTAAGTTAAGAAAGGATGATGATTCACCTGATGTTGATCAGAGTTCATATAGGTCTATGATAGACAACCTATTGTACATCACAACATCCGTCCAGACATAATGCATGTTGTTGGCATGGTAGTAAGGTATCAGGCTACACCTAAACAGAGTCATTTGTTAGCTGTCAAAAGAATATTCAGATACTTGAAAGGAACAATGGACTATGGCCTATGGTATCCTAGAAATCAAAATTTTCAACTATCAGTCTATTCAGATGTTGATTGGGCTAACTGCATGGATGAGAGGAAAATCACGAGTGGAGGTTAATTCTTCTTAGGAGATTCCCTTGTATCATGGTTGAGCAAGAAGTAAGGTTCCATTTCCTTATCAACTACAGAACTTGAATAGATTGCAGCTGCCACATGTTGTACCCAAGTATTGTGGATGATTCAGACACTTGCAGACTTGGACATAAAATATACTGCACCGATCCCAATTCATTGTGATAATACCTGTGCAATTAGTCTGTCAAAGAACCCTATATTTCACTCCAAGACCAAGCATATACCCATCAAGTATCACTTCTTGAGGGAATAGGTGAACAACATTGTTGTTTCTTTACATTATATTCCATCCAAAGATCAGATTGTTGATATCTTCACTAAACCGCTTTCAAAACCTCAGTTCGAGTATCTATGCCAGAAGTTGGGCGTAACCCCATTATCAACTTAAGAGGGTCCATCCTATCAGGAGGAGTGTGTATTGGTTGAATATTTGATACCTCTGACAAGTACTGCAACAACTCAGGGGGAGCATGTTTTCTTTGACATTGATGTCAAAGGGAGAGAAAATGTGTGGTCTGGATGCTATAGTTGGAGAATAGCGTAGCCTTTTAGGGTTGCCATCAATTCCAAAGGGGGAGATTGTTGGCATGTTTACAGATAGAGTGTGCTTGTCATTGATGGGAAGATCAGATTGTGCATTGATGGAAAAACAGGAACATAGATCAAAGCTCAGGAGAGATAGCGTTCTGAGATGCGCAGACGAGATCCCATACATCAAGCCTCACAGAAGGATCAGAGGTCATGGTTTTTGACACTTAGAGATTTGAGAAAGCCAAAGTTTAGGAGGAGGAGTGACAATGCCCATTGGATCACCAATCCTGAATACCTGATGTCCGTTAGATCAGAGTCCAGTGACCAGAGGAAGCACAGAGGATAAGTACAGATCTGATCTGTTGGATTTGAGCGTCGAGGACCAATAGCCATCAGATCCATTATAACTGCGAAGAGGATAATGGATGAGATCCATCCTCCAACTCCGCGAAATGTGAAATCGCGATGAGATCTGAATCGTTGGATCCAGAGGACACGTGGCGAGAGATCATCATTTCGTTGACTCACGAATTGGAAAAGTCAAAAGTGAGTAGTCCTCCAACTTCATGAAACGTGAAATCTCGATATGCTCTGGACCATTAGATCACAAAGGGATGTGGGTCATTGATCTAGAGCAAGTTTCAAAAAATTGGGAGTCGGAAGAAGGGAGGTGAGTAGTCCTCCAACTTCACAAAACATGAAGTCCTGATAAGATCAGGACCGTTGGATCACAGAGGGTTTTGGGCTGTTGATCTAGAGTATTTTGGATATCAGGAGTTGGAAGATTCAGGGTTGGCTCATGTCCAAACACCAGACACGCAAAGTCGTGATTTGATCACAGGTGTCAATCAAAGGGAGAGCGCGGACCGTTGATCTGGCACGACAAAGTCTGAAGGCCGAAGTGTCGAAGTCCCGAAGGTCGGATTCGTGGAGGAGATCCTGGTCATAGAATCAAGGAGACAAGTGTATGCAGATCATCAACTCTGGGAGATTGTCGTACGGAAGAAACCAAGGTTTGAGGTTTGAAATTCACGGAATGTGAAGTTTTGTCAATCGTCAGATCTAGAGATCAGACAATGACCATTAGATTAGGGAGATCTAGGTCAGCAGATTACATCAACAAATCTCATCCTCAAGGAAATGTGGCAAACCATGTCAGCAAAGGGCATATGGGAAACCACGTTAGCAAGTACACATGTCATATGACCATTGAGACTAAGGATTGCACGTGGACAAAGGAAAGAAGGAAGAGCCGATAATTGAAGAGGACAAATGTCAGCAGATCTTCCATTGTGGAAGATATCTAGTCTGCATCAATAGGGTTTGAGACTTGAATATCACGGAGCCCGAATCATGAAGTAAATCTCAGTCGTTGATGGAGGAAGGAGAGATATGGTCCCCAAACTTGAGAGGATAGATCTGAACCGTCTATTCAGGAGCACCATAAAGATCGTAAGATCAACGGTTGTGTTCCATTGTGGGGCCAGAACATGCTCGGGCCAGAATCGAAACCACGGTTTTAGAGAAAGGACGTGTGGAGGCTCGTGGTGAATTGTGGGGTGAAAAGTAGTTTGGTCTAAACCACCTTTAGACACACCCGCAATCACATGGTCGCATGAAGCTCATAGCCCAAGTTCATATCATGAAAAGGATCCAATGCTCACTAGACAGAAATCGTGATGCGACTTTTTGATTAGGCGATTGGTCACCATCGGTGGTCACATGAAGGAAGGGGATTAGAAGCCAAAGAAGCCATAATTGAATGGTTGTAACTGACAGAGAAATGAAGAGTCTTGACTACCAGAGAAGCTAAGGAATCTCAGCATAACGACCACTGATGATGAACTCACAGGGAACAAAACCGCCAGAGAAGATGAAGAGTTGCCATGATGATTAGGCAATGACTCGACGTGAGAAAAGCATGTAGAACAAAGAAGTGAAGTGCTTATGTTTTTGATCTATGCAGGAGTGAGGAAGAGCTGCAGTGAACAACCTATAGGGAAGAACAATGATACTATAAAGAGCATGCAGAGGCATGGCGCATGAGGTATGCAAAAGGTGCACAGAGAGTATAAAAATGCAGAAAAGAGAAGACATGAGGGCCGTTGTTGAGTGTGATCCATGTGGGTAGAAGCATGCGGTGTGCAGGAGGTGAAGTGCAGAAGAATCAAGGAACATAAACGCATATCTGAGAGAAGAACAAAAAGCGCAACAGACAGGAGGAGAGAGAGACACTGATGCAGGTAGAGCAGAGCAGTGTAGCAGAACAATGATGAGACTGGTAAACCATAGATAAATGTTGTATCACTGTGATAAAGTTGTAAAAATCAAAGATTTAGATTTCAGGGTGGTAGGGAGGTGCTTGGGAGGATTGGTGTCCTTAGAGTTTCAAGTGGGTTCTTGAACACAGGGAGTTGTAGCTTCCATCTGGTTACAGCCAGAAAAAACCAGGGTGGTAGGGTGGTGCAAGGGACAACTATTGTTCTCTATTATATAGTTTGGTGCATGTGTGACTAGAATTTGGTGCTTCCATCTAGTTGGTGTTGGAACACTCAGGGAGTTGGTGCTTCCTTCTAGTGGGTGCCAGAGAAACTAGAGAGTTGGTGCTCTCAGCAAGTTGTTGCTTGTAAAACAGAGGTTGTATCCTCAAGAGGAGTGGGAGCTCATAAGAATGATAATGTAAAGAAAATAAAGATTACTTATCATATCAAGAAGAAGTGATTTCCCCTTTATGGGTTTTCTCAGGAAACATCTGTCTCTGTATATTTCATGTGTGTGATTTATGTTTAATATTCTATTGCTTACTTCCCTGCATCATTGTGATCATCATTAAGTGTTCTGTAAAGAATTTAAAATGGGCATAATTGTTTAAGCACAGTAACAACTAATTCACCCCCCCCCCCTTCTCAGTTATCCAACAAGAAATTGGGTATTTTTTATCGTACAACCATATAAACAAATGTCCCTCAAGAAACAAAATAAGGACCATAAATTAGCACACAAATATTATGTCCATTATACGGTGTTGCAAATGATTGGAAGTATGGATTACAAATTAGAGTTTCCTCCATCTTCATGTTTAGATCCAATATTCCATGTTTCTTACTTAAGGAAGGTAATCAATGACAAGATCTCAATTCATACTATTTTACCATAGATTAATGAAGAAGGAAAAATTATACTAGAACCAGAAATAATCCTTGAAACAAGGATTAAGAAACTGTGAAATTGATCAATTATTGAGTACCTTGTCAAATGGAAGAGCCTACCGGTGGAAGATGAAACATGGGAACATGATTTGTTCATGCAGAAACACCTCCGGCTAGTCAAGTGTTGAGGAAAACACTTGCTTGAAGGGGAGGGGCATGTTAAGGCCTATAAAATTCCCCATGTTAAGTATAAAAACCCTTATTAAGCCCTAGATATTGAATTATTACATTTCTAGTGTTATATTAGTAGGTTGGATAGAACCCTTCATTGTACTCTTTCATTATAATTGTACCCTTTGTCTCCTATATATACCAATGCGACCTAGCTTTAGGATCATCTTATCTCATATTGTACATTTAATATATTGTCAAAGGAGGTTTCCCCCTCAAAGTGGATTGTTTTCTTAATTAAATTTTTATTATTTTCAAGGCATTGGTTCACAACATTTTCTTCTTAAACACTTGCATTTAGATAGTTAAATTGCAATTTTGAATCTAAATGAGTTTGGCAATGGAATTTGGCACTTATTGATTTTTTTTTACTATTATTTTAATTTTGAATATGCTTTTAGTACTAATGGAAAGATCCAAGAAATATTGTGTAGTACACTTTGCAATTTTTTTTTTTTTATGATAGTAATGAAGATACAGCTTCTAGACTGAAATCTATTAGCTTTATATACATAGTATTATGTAATCTTCAAAAGTATTATTAATTCCAATGCTACTAACCATTGATTTATATGAATTCATTGCAATATGCAAGTGTGTTGTGCCCAATGACAAATTGTAAAGAAACAAGTTGGATTTTCTTTTCTTTTCTTGAATGTTAGTGAAACAATAAATTTAAACCAAGAACATGCTATCCTCCTAATGTCTATGTTTGGAAATGTGAAAATAGTTAATAATAAGTTGAGGTGGATAGGTATAGTGGATTGATGGATGGAATTTAAAGATGTGTGTTTTTTTTCGTCTTATAATGATACATGACCTATTCATCTACGATCCTAACTTCTAAAGTTCGATTACTCTAATATCCCATATATATATATATATATATCCAAGAATAAAATTGCATGTCAAATTGATGTTTAAAATTGAAAATTATTTTTCATGAATGAAGTTCAATTTTAAAAATTTCCCTACGTGGCTAGACTTCCATGGTTTTGTTTCTTTCTTCATCCTCCCCTTTTGAAATCATCTAGATTTCGATTTGCATGGGAAGATCCTTGTAATTAATCATCAAAGTTTCATTGTGGGCATTTCTTCCTGTCATTACGATAGGTCACAATGTCCCATTGGGTTAGAAGGACCTACATAGTGGCTCCCAAAAAGGTCTTGTTTCCAATAATGTCCCTTTCCGAGTAGGAGCTCTAGAGAGGAGAGCTTAGTAGTATAAACATCCCCTTTTAGAGTATAGACAGGATGAAACATGGGAACAGGGTCATTTGATTTCATTTCACTAGGGAATGTCATATTTCGAAAGTGACATTAAGTGAAAAGTGAGAAAAGCTATTTTTTAAGTGAATTAAGGAATATAAAGATAATTATAGAAGTCGCTTAAGTCAAATGAGCTAATTATAAAGGTTAAAAAAGAATTAGGGTTGGGAGAGTATATGAAGGAGAAAAATGACCTAATCCCTCATTATGATGGATTATGATTTGAGAATTGATCTCAGAGGAGAAAACACACAAGTTCAGGTGAATAAGTGGAGGATTGTGGATTCCAGGAGGAAGAAACTAGTTGATTAGATTCAGTGTTGAGAGACACACCCTAGCTAATTGGGAAATCCATACAGGTTTTCCATTGCTTCATCACAGTTTCAACAACAATTTCAATGTGGATTCTAGAGGAGGGAATTTGTCACAGAGTATGTCTCTTCACCTGAAGAGGCCTAGTGAATCTTATCCCTTCAAACCTAGTTGAGATCAGATAAATGTGCTTCCATTGAACCATCCAGAACAAGTTTCTGAGCATCCTAGCCACCAAGGTGTCATATTCAAGCAGTGGGGGTTTTCAGTGGGTTTACCAGCAACAAAGATAATACAATTTATAAGATCTACTCATCTAGGGAGACATTGAGCCAGATTCCTCCCGACCCATTGGAGGAGGAGGAATGGCACCTCTATTGAGACATTTTACATCATATTCTGATGGTGGAATCATCCAGGGTGACTTATCCATCCATTTTCAATAGTTGCAGTGTAACTTTGTGGGTGAAAAGAAGAGAAAGAAGGTCACCAACCTTGGGGACTTAGCAGATCAACAAATCCATTTGAACTAGTTGATATTGGAGCAGGGTGCATCCAGTGAGCCAGTTTCCATCAGTTTTTTATGGTGGAATCCAACAGATCCATCTTGCATGCAAAAATTCCTCATGCATGCAACAATTTTCCAGATGCATGTCATCCGACTAGCTTGCATGTCATCTTTGAGGCCTTGCATGACACTGATATATCATTGCATGTAGTTTTTGGTACTTTTATAGTTTATATCTTTGTATTTACAGCATAGATCCCTTCATTATCTGATCTATCTGAAACTATTTGATTATTATTTGCATGCATGCAGTTGCGAGTGAAATTTGTACATGCATGTGATTGTTTGTAATTGACTACTTAATCCAAATATCTAAACAAGCCATTCTACTAAAAAAAAACCCATGCAAGATTCGCATGAAGCTCAAAACTATTGAAACTCAATCATAAACCCTTAACCTCATACAGAATCCCAAAGAGTATCAGTTTCAACAACATATAGCCATCAGTTGAGGTTAATATATAGATCTGCGGATCTAGAGATATTGTAGTGGTATCAGATCTTTAGTCCTTCCAACCTGTGACTAAAGTTTCCATGAGTTCAGTAGAGAACCCATGGGGTCGTGAGAATATAGGTGATGAATCCATCACTTACAACAAGCACAGAGAGAGGATATGACCAAGATCAAATTATTCCCCCTTTCCTCAGAGTTCAGAGGAAGAGGAAGAGGAACAATGAGAAGAAAAAAGCAAGGTAGAGCGTGAGTAAGAGCTTGAGGCAGAGAGGAGGATGGGAGATAGATATGAAATGCCAGAAGGTAGTGGCCAAGCACCCATGGACCTAGAAGAAACCTTCATGTTGGTTCTTAACAATTTGGTGATCAGTCAGCATGCCATGACTCGGTCTTTGGAAGAGATGGTAGATAGATTGGCTACAGGGAACATTCTAAGAGAAAATGTTCTCCATGCAACACAGGGGAACTCAATGGCAGGTAGTAGACCCCATTTACCTACTTGCACCTACACATCATCGAGTAGGATTCCCAAGTCACTATTCCCTAGCTTTCATAGGGCACTTCCAACAACAACACAACAACGAGTAACACAAATACCGACCATATAGGAAGAGGATATTGCTGATTATAGGAGAAAGTATGTAGCCCTAGGGCCAGAGTTCCATAATGACATGAATTTAGTAAATTATTGCAGACTTATACTCAGGAATCATCCTAGAGATCCTCAGAGGGGAGAACAATGACAACAACATGGACATAACATGGAGTTCATTCAAAAAGTAGGAAAAATCACTATACCCTCTTTCAATGAATCATCCAGATGTACTTCTAGATCTTGGGTATATAAACTCGACACGTACTACGAGCTCAACTTGATGACAGAAACTAAATCCTTCAGTTTCGCTACTTTGCATTTGGAGGGAGAGGCCCACGAGTGGTGGCACCATGGACTGGTGATGTTGGGTCATAGTCACATCACCTCATATAGGGAGGTCACTGAAAGAATTATGGACAGTTTTGATAGGAGGGATCCATAGATCCACTTCAGGGACTTAGCCCAATTGAGACAAACTGGTACACCTGATGCATTTATCAGAGTTTCAGAGAAAAACCATGACAATGACAGACATTTCAAAGCCTAGACTGATCATGCTTTTTATAGAGGGTCTCACAAAACCCTTGAGAGGATGGGTGAAGGCCTACAGACCTCACACACTACATGATGCCATCCTACACACTAGATATCTAACAAATTCAGTGCTGAAAACCAAATTGTTTTCGAAATCCTTTGTGCCACATAAGGATCGGGATAGGAAACCATTCTAGAGAGAGTGGAAGGGTAAGGAGAAGTTGGATGATGATACGAGGTGTGAGCTTATGAGGAAGAAGCTATGCTTCACCTGCAAAGACCCATGGGTCCCCGACCACAGGTGCATGGGCAAGGGAGAAATCCACTACATTGAGGTTGCAACAAACAATGATGAGGAGGAACAAGGCAGTCAGGCACATGAAAATGAGTCCACCAACTCATAGGAGGATCCATTGCATGTAGAGGAGCAACCTCCATGAAGACCATCGACACTAGTAGGAGCCCAACCACTGGTAGAGCCACCGCCTCACGAGAAGGCTAAGATACGAGCACCAACAAAGGGATGATTCATATCGACCCTTTCTGGAGTCACTAGGTATGACACCCTTAGGATCAGAGAGACTATTTAGGGACATCGGGCCACTACCTTGGTAGATGGTGGGGCATCCCACAACTTCATTAACATTGCATTGGTAGCTAGGTGAGCACTATAGACAGAAGAGTTTGAGGGATTTGATGTTGCAGTAGCAGATGGCCACATGGTGGAATGTTTGGACATAGTTCCAGACTTGGAGGTGAAGTTAGGTAACTACACCATGAGAGATACATTATATGTATTTGACCTATCTGACACAAATGTGGTGTTGGGAGTCTAACTGTTGATCACCTTGGGCAAGGTTTATACCAACTACCAAACCCTTGAGATGGGGTTCAAAGACAATGAGGGGAAGAAGGTTGTACTAAGGGGTATGTCGACAGGGGCACCCACGACAGTTTTGGCGAAGAGGATGGAGAGGATATTCAGGCACAGGGAAGTAGCACATGCATCAAAGTGCGTAATCACCATGTGGAGGGATTC
This sequence comes from Picea mariana, assembly GCA_032191745.1. Taxonomy (NCBI): domain Eukaryota; kingdom Viridiplantae; phylum Streptophyta; class Pinopsida; order Pinales; family Pinaceae; genus Picea; species Picea mariana. Next base: position 179,578 of record JASDQU010010191.1, read on the forward strand.
AAGCAACCAACAACAATATCTGATAGAGATCAGGACTTTGTTGAGTCAACATTAGCAGGTTTTTGGTCCGATTCTGCCAGGGAGACCCCCATACAGAGGGTTTGAGCACACCATCAAGATGGAGGAGGGTGAAAAACCCATGATTACAACACCCTATCATCATCCTAGGAGGTTCAAGGATGAGATAGAAAAAGTAATCAAGGAATTGCTAGCGATGGGACACATCAGACCCAACAGTAGTCCATTCGCTTCTTCAGTTGTCTTAGTCCTGAAGCAGGATGGTACCATGAGGATGTGTATAGATTATCGTGATTTGAACAAGAATACCATCAAAAACTGGTATCCTATCCCACACATTGACGACTTGATGGATAGACTGCATGGAGTAGTTTTCTTCTCTAAGATTGACTTACGCTATGGGTGTCATCAGATCAACATTCGAGAGCAAGATATAGAGAAGACAACATTCATATGCCACTATGGACACTTTGAGTTTATGTTTATGCCATTTGGGCTAACCAATGTACCAGCCACATTTCAGTCTTGCATGAACCATATATTCCGAGACCACGTGAGGAAATCAGTATTGGTTTTCTTCGACGACATTTTGATATACATCAAGACATGGGAGGAGCATTTGAAGCATTTGGATGAGGTACTCATCACTATGGAGTCACATTCATTGTATTCCAAGGAGTCAAAGTGTGATTTTGGCATGAAATAATTACTATAGTTGGGCCACATTATCAGCGCACATGGGGTACAAGTGCACCAAGAGAAAATCGGGGCCATTTTGGATTAGCCAACACCCAAGAATGTGACAGAGTTGAGGAGTTTCTTTGGGATGTGCAACTATTACAGGATATTCTTGAAGGACTTTTCACATTTTGGGGCACCACTCACCAACCTCACCATATAAGGAACCTTCATTTGGACAGACGCGTCGTAGAAAAAAATTGAGCATATGAAGGAAGTCATGGGATCATTCTTAGTACTAGCATTGCCCAATTTCACGCTACCATTTTTTCTGGAATGTGATGCATCAGGAGAGGGGATCGAAGCATTGTTTATGCAGGGGGGACACCCCATTGTATTTGAGAGCAAGAAGCTCAACCAACTCGAGATGTTGTATTCTATTTATGACAAGGATATGCTTGCAATCATGTATGCTTTGACCAAATTCATGCAGTACTTGGTGGACAACAAATTTGTGGTCAAGACAAACCATAATAGTTTGAAGTATTTCCTTGAGCAGAAGGATCTTAATGATCATCAGAAGAAGTGGGTGACAAAGGTCCAAGCCTTTGATTTTTACATAGTGTATGTCAAGGGGAAGAAAAACATTGTGGCAGATGCACTATCTAGGAGACCAACAACTTGTTCCTTGATGGAGATTTCATCAGATTGGAAATCCCATTTTTTAGTGGAATATTCCAAGGATAAATTAACTTGTGAGTTATTGTACGAGAAGGTACATGACGATAAGTATAGATTCATAGACGAATTCATCTTCTATAAATACTAAGTCTACCTAGTGCCAGGATCGGGTCTCAAAAAGAATATTTTGGTAGCAGTACACGACTCTCCATTAGCAGGCCATTAGGGGTTCTTCAAAACTTACAGACAGGTAAGGGAGAGATTCTCTTGGAAGTGTGTCAAGTAGGATGTGATGAGACATATAAGTGAGTGTGTGACTTTTCAGCAGAACAAGTCAAAGCAAACACTTCCAACAAGGTTACTTCAACCACTTCTCATTCTAGAGCATAAATGGGAAAGTATATCCATGGACTTCATTACAGGCCTACCCAAGGCTCAGGGTAAGGACTATATTTATGTAGTGGTCGACAGATTCACCAAGTTTGCGCATTTCTTCGTGATTCCTACCAACTATTGAGCAGTGAAAGTGGTTGAGCTATTCTTCAGAGATATTTTTAGGCTTCACGGGTTGCCACTGTTAAAGTTTAAGCTATTATTAGGTTACCATTCTATTTACTAGATAACAATAGCATAGACAGGATCACTGAGAGAAACACAATCACAAGAGTACACAAGCATTTATCCTGGGAAACCCTCAAGGGGAATAAAACCCAACAAAACTTCCTTAATATAGATAGCCAATACAATGCCAAGATAATGAACCAAACAACACATAAATTCATCTTCCAAATATGCGCCTCTCTCTCTCTTCCTTCTTCCGGCAAATGGTAACTGCAGCTTCCTTCAATACTTGTGCACTAGATGAGTGAGTTGAGTGTGTGTCCAAATGAGGCACTGAACTCTCTTATTTATACAATCTGGAAGGTGTTGAACAAGTGTCTTTTCACTAGCAGGGCCAACTTCTCATTCTGGGTGGTTATAACCACTTTAATATATTCTGGCTAGGCCGACTTCTCATTCTGGGTGGTTATAACCACTTTAATATATTCTGGCTAGGTGGACTTCTCATTCTGGGTGGTTATAACCACTTTAATATATTATGGGGCCGTCTTTTCATTTAGCTTATTACAATTAGCGTTTGACCAATCCACAAAAGGGGATTTGGTCAATTACAATTCCTGACATGATCAATCCACAAAAGGGGATTGATCTAATCAATAATAAATATATTTTATCTTCATCCACAAAAGGGGATAAGAATATTCTTTGCAGTTACACAATATTTTAACACTCCCTCTTAATAAGAAGGATATTCTTTATCTTTTGACAGGTCATCGGATGTCAACATCAACTACGCAGCAACATCCACTAGATAACATCATCAACTGGGCAACACCATCGACTGGGTAACATCATCAACTGGATAACAGGAGGCATCAATATAATCCACTTGGTCATCTGGCATCATGATCACTAACTGGCATATATATAAATCATTGAAAGTTTTGTTCTCTTTATCTTCGTGCAGAAGATACTCTTTCTTTCTTTCGTCTTCACGTAGAATATACTTATTTCTTATCTTCACACAAAAGATATCTTATCTTCACACAGAAGATGTCTTATCTTCACACAAAAGATATTCTATGAGTTTTGCCTTTTCTTTTATGTTCTCCCTTCTCTTGTAGTCATATATATCACCCATCCACTGGGGAGGACTACTACCATAGCTTCGATCCTAGTCATCCCACATGAACTAGAGAAGATAAGATGATAGCCTGGGCAAGACTAGACTCCCTTTCCATGATCCATGCAGGATCATGACACAAACCTCAAGAGCCAACTAACCATTCCACATGGTCAAGGTTTGTGTTCCAAGCTACTTCATCCTTGGTCAGAGGAGAGTATCTGCCCGCTACCCCTTGGAGAAACATCCACATTCCTCTCTATGAGGGTGGTCACACCCCTCTCTAAGAGGGTATTCTAGCATGTCCCTAGAGTATCCAAAACTCAACACTTGGACAAAGGCCAACCTTGGCAAATTTCTCATTCCCCTTCTCTATGAAGGTCTCTTCTCTTTTCCTTCTCTATGAAGGTCTACCTATGGGATTTCTCTTTCCTTCTCTAGGAAGGTATTTTCTCTTTCTCCTTCTCTATGAAGGTCTATCTATGGGATCTGAAAAAATATCTTGTGGTCCAAAACCTTTCCATGGTATAATACCATGCTACCCATCTGATGGGCACCATCCATATACTGGATAACTTTCATCTTGATCAAAATATCTAGGCACCATCCATCTTCTTTTCTAATTGCATCAAATCATGATCCTTCATTTCAAACTTGGAGGCATGGCTCCCTCTTGCACCAAGCTAATAGCTTCTAATCATCATCCTTGAAGTTTTCTTCTTTAATATCCTGGGCGCCTTCTTGAGTTCGAATATTTATTTCTTTCTGTCTTCATACTGGATCAACCGACTCCCTCTGCATCTATAAGAACGGTACTAGAGCAACCTATAGCTACCTGCATCTCATCCACTATATTTGAGTATCCATCTTTTTCTTCATCTTGAATATTTCTGTTTTGCATCTTTAGGAGCCTCCTGCTCCTATATAAATATCGGATATTTTCTGGTCTTCATTGATTTTCACCATATCATATGTCCTTCTTGTGTTGTCTAACTTCTGTAAGTCACGACATAAGTTCTTTCTTTCGAGGCTTGTAAAGTTACTTACAATATGCTTTCTTTGTCACTCTCATGAGTGATCATACATGAAATAAATATTTTATCTCTTTCTCCATCCTCTTCTTTGATACTTCCTTCATAAGTCTGCATAGACATTGAAATGAAACGAGGTTAATTAACATTCTCACAAAAGACTAACTTGTGATGAGAAGGTATTAAAGTAAACAAGATACTAAAAATAAACATGAATACTTATCTTTTGTTTTTGTGTGGGGAGGCTCTACGGACTCCACCATTTGCTATCTTTCTTCAGATCAACTATCTTCAACTTGAAGTACATAATCCTTAATTTCTGTTAAAGCTTTCTTTGAGGGAGGAGATTCCTCTTCTTCTACCACATGTGCTTGATACTTTCTTTTTCCTTTTCCTTGAGGACAATCATAGGAAAAGTGTCCCAACTTTTGACATTTGTAGCATCTGATCTTTGAAACATCTTTCTTCTTGTCTGGAACTCTTACAGAGTTAGCTTCGTTATTGTTCTTCCTGAAGGAACTTCTTTTGTTCTTTTGAGGTGTAAGAGCTTCCTCTTCATCGACAATTAATCTATTATGTTGGTCTGGAAGTCTAGATTCTTCGTGTGTGCAATTTGCCCATAACTTATCAAAATTGGGTAACTTGCTTCTTGCACACACTCCTTGTACAAAAGGAATCCAAAATGTTGGAAACCCATTTAGGGTTGTGGTTACAAGTTCTTTGTCAGTAATGACATCTCCAATAGCTACAAGTTGATCTCTGATCTGAGAAACTCTCATAAGATAGGATGTGACAGATTNGTGTGCAATTTGCCCATAACTTATCAAAATTGGGTAACTTGCTTCTTGCACACACTCCTTGTACAAAAGGAATCCAAAATGTTGGAAACCCATTTAGGGTTGTGGTTACAAGTTCTTTGTCACTAATGACATCTCCAATAGCTACAAGTTGATCTCTGATCTGAGAAACTCTCATAAGATAGGATGTGACAGATTGTGAGTTGCCCATCTTCATATTACGAAGTTGATTTCTTAAGGTAAGATTTCGGCTAATGTCTTTGCTTTGATATGATCTGTTGAGTGCTTCATACATTTTCCTTGCTATCTGTAGTTCGGATATATGAGGGATCAAGTGATCTTTTATTGAATCTGACATGATTCTCTTTGATTTCTTTTCATTCTTCTTATGCTTGGTCTTTTTCTCTTCTTCATCTGGTTCTGGTACACCCACTGTAACATGTTCTAGGAGATCATTCTCGTCTAGAATCATCTGCAACCTATGATTCCAATATCTGAAGTTTCTATATCCTTCCAACCTGTCTTCTACCCTCATGCTGGTAGCCATTCTTTCTTGTAGAAGAAATCCTAGCCCTTTGGGCTATAGAAATAATAAAAAAAACAAATTACTTGGATCTGAAAACTGAACTCACCAAAAGATGTTTTGTACTAAGGTGAGTAGCCTAGTGTGTTTAGATTTCAGAAAATCAAACTTTTACCCCTCCAAACTTGATCTACAGATTTTTGGACTGGTGCTTCTAGTTTTCTGGTACTTCCGGTACACTGGTATACTAGTACTTCTGGTTTTTTGGTACTTTGTGAAAACTAGGGTTTCACTTTCCGAGAGATCTAGCCATTGAAAAAGTGCGCCGAGGGTGCCAAAATGTTCCTTGAGGTAGGGCGCACCTTTCTAGATGGATTTGAGGCTGAAAACCTTATTTAATAAAAAACCCTAATTTTCATGTATGACTACAGTGACGTTTTTCTTTTTCCTGTGAAAGATGTTCTCTCCATCTTATCTCTGATACCATGTTAAAGTTTAAGCTATTATTAGGTTACCATTCTATTTACTAGATAACAATAACATATACAGGATCACTGAGAGAAACACAATCACAAGAGTACACAAGCATTAATCCTGGGAAACCCTCAAGGGGAAGAAAACCCAACAAAACTTCCTTAATATAGATAGTCAATACAATGCCAGATAATGAACCAAACAACACAGAAATTCCTCTTCCAAAGATGCGCCTCTGTCTTTCTTCCTTCTTCCGACAACTGGTAACTGCAACTTCCTTCAATACTTGCGCACTAGATGAGTGAGCTGAGTGTGTGTCCAAATGAGGTGTTGGCCTCTCTTATTTATACAATCTGGCAGGTTTTGAACAAGTGTCTTTTCATTGGCAGGGCCGACTTCTCATTCTGGGTGGTTATAACCACTTTAATATATTCTGGCTGGGCCGACTTCTCATTCTGGGTGGTTATAACCACTTTGATATATTCTGGCTGGGCTGACTTCTCATTCTGGGTGGTTATAACCACTTTAATATATTTTGGGGCCATCTTTTCATTTAGCCTATTACAATTAGGGTTTGACCAATCTGCAAAAGGATATTTGGTCAATTACAATGCCTGACATGATCAATCCACAAAAGGGGATTAATCTAATCAATAATAAATATATTTTATCTTTATCCACAAAAGGGGATAAGAATATTCTTTGCAGATACACAATATTTTAACAACCACATAGTATAGTCAGGGACAGAGACAGTCGGTTCATCAACACATTTTGGTGGGAGGTATTTAGATTGGTGGGGACAGAGTTGACACCCAACACCATTTACCACCTCCAAAATGATGGGAAGACGAAGATAGTCAACAAGTGGGTAGAGGGATATTTGAGGAATTATGTGAGTGGACAACATAAAGCATGGGTAAGGTTTGGGTTTGTCACACCCCTTCACGAACTCACAATCAAACTACTCATTGTGCCCCTCCATGGATCCAGTGTTCCCATCCAAGCCCGTGCACCCATCAACCATCATGTCTCTTGGACTGGCATACCCCGTCCTTGGGCGCATGCCCCTTGCCTTGTGTTTTTTATTGTGTTGATTGTCATGACTCCTCATGGGCGTCATGATGGGGTTGTCCAACCACTCTGGTGCACCCATGTTGTCAAGGGTAGACAATTCCACTCCTTGGGAATGCTCTCACGTTTCCCTGCCCTTGCCAAAACATAACCCAAGTATCCATCAATCATTTTAAGGAAAGTAAGGTGTGTGACCCCTTGGTACCACACATCACCATCGTGTGCCCAAGGTGCTCTTTCTCACACCCAAATGTCTTCATTATCCCAACCGATCACTTCCTCCTTGTTCTCTTTGTCGGTTCCATCAATGAATCTTCCGAATGAGCACATGCACTTGGTAGGTGTCATGGGAGACCTTACATTCTCCCCCACTCCAAGTTTTTTTCGTCTTTGACAACATCCATCGATCTCTATGGCGTCTTTGCCCCATCTATAGATCTCATCACCACTTAATGAATGTTGTCTCCTTAACTATTATCGTCAAGGGAAAACTCCCCTTAGGAAGTTACGTGAATCTACGAAGTGTCATTGCTCTCTGAATTATTGTTTCTTCCGTACTTCAGTCTATCTGCCCATGCGTTTGTGCATTGGACTCCCTTTTGAATTCAGTTGATTGGGTAGCTACTCCAATCCTCCATGACTCGTTCTAGCTTAGGTTCATATGACCATTCGCCATGTCCAAGATTGATAAAGGAGGAATTGACCCCTTCCTTTGTTCTCTTACACCAAGGTTGCTACATCTCTCTCACATCCTCTTGTTCCATGAATAGTCGTTGCTCCTGTTCAACGAACTACTTCGACATCCTCATCTATGTGACTTCCTCTGATCACCACTATCACTCATCAACTTTCAAATAGAAATAATCCAAGCCTTCCACTGTCTTAGCCAAATCTCCAACTATCTCTTCAACGCTGACAAGCCTCTGTTCCACTGACACAAGTTTCCTTTCGTTCTCTGCGTTAGAATTTCCAATCATCACCCCACATAGTCCAAGTTCGTTTCCACGAGGTTGCCTACTCTGGCTATCCACAACAACCATCTACAAGAAAGACATCCATGTGCCTCCTTCCTTCCTCCTTATGGTAGGAATCAAACATGGAGTTTGTCTTGAGAAAATGGCTAAACTGTTCATGTGAGGAATAGGTGTTTCCTTTTCCTTTGTCATGAACTCCTGTCCCAACACAACTTCAAAATCGTCCATAGAAACAATGGTGAAACTTGTCTATTTGTACCAGACACCAAGCTTCAATGAGATGTCTTGGCTACACCAATGACCCTCAATCCACCTATGTTGACTGTCTTGAAGGTTGTTTTCATTGGCTTAGGCTGCAACCCAAGCCTTCACACCATGTCTTACTTGAACCTATATGTGACTGTGGCAAGTGCATCCTCTGTTGCCTTGAGTCTATATTGAATGTCATTGGTTAAGGTGTTGATCATCACATTTGCAGTTGTATGGCACTCCCGAATGACTTCATTAAACCCACGTTTCATCTTTCTCATCTCAGCCTCCATCTAGTTGACCTTCTCACCATGTTGCCACATTATGTCCATCATATGTTCAACAATCCTTTCTAAGACAATGAGTTAGTATTTCATTTTAATAGTCCTAGGATCCCTCTCGGTGTCACTGCCATCTGCATGTGACCCAACCATGGATGGCCCTCCAATTATCTTCACTTACTTGCGAAGGGTTTGTCCAATGCACCCGAGAGTTCATCTCAATACTTCTTCAAAATTTTGCAGTCAACTTTGCGGTTACTTCTGCGAATGGTCTTACGACAAGTTTTACGAAAGTATTGCATTCATCCACCTTTCCCAAGTGCTAGGTTCACCCTTAGAACTCTGTGTTTGGTCTACACAAGGGGTGCTCCCATGTCTACTCACAATTCATGGCTTCGTTTGCAGCTCGTCCCTTCATTTTCACCACAAACCACCAGTCTGCACTCAGGTTGTCTTTGTGATGGGTTAGTCCGTCGAACCCTCACAAGCCTACGCTCATATTTTCTTCTTTACT
>JASDQU010010192.1:1616-16977 GCA_032191745.1 Picea mariana
TATATACCAAGGAGACATTTTCATTTTGAAGCATCTTGTACTTGAACATTTAAGTGGGGTAAAAGGAGGTTGCCCCCTCGAAGAGGCTTATTATCTGAAATTCTCTCTTTTTCAAGGCGTTGAGTACTTTTTCTGAGGATTTTCTATGCTATATTGATATTTGGTTCTTAACAATCTCACTCACAATTGCTAAGGAATATTCCTCTTCTCAGAGGGCTCCATTACTATCTTTTGTTGCGTTGGTTTTACTACTCATGCTTCATATTCCTCTGATGTGACTACATATCTTACTATCCAAGGGGATCTAACTTTGTCTAATTTGACTGTACTTCAACTACTTTTGGTATCCTCTCTTGATCCCTTACTCCTAATTTCATATCTCTTTGAAAACCTTTCTTCTTCTATGCTTCTCTTTGGCACAAAATTGTCTCATACACACCCTTTTGGTGTATTTTATTTTCTCTTCATCTTGGGTCTGACTACTCATTCTTCAACCCTTGATTTCTTTTCTCCACTCTTCTATTTGGATTTCCTCCTTATCTCATCTCTTCTTGCATATGTCTTGACTCTTTTTTTCTTCTGTTAGTACCATATTTGTTCCTGCCATGGATATGAAGGTTCTCCAAGGTTATAAGGATGACAATGATAAAGTTAGAGATAGTGGGCAAGCTTCCAAATCCTCTAGATAGTCAAGAACCAAGTTTTTTTGAGGTCGATCGAAGAAAATAGAAGGAAATACATGCCCCTTTTATGCCTAAGGTAAGATATAAGTTCTTGGGAACTTATCATAGGTCAAAATAGGTCCTATCGCACCCCAAAAGGGCCTAAGATTTATTTGTTGAGGAGCTTACCAGAGGACCAGAGAATAAGAACCAAAGTCCAACCATATGTAGTACCTACATGTGAAGTAGATCAATGGTCCAAATATGATCGAGTTGAGAAGAAATGCTCAAAATCTGTAACACCCTATTTTTGTAGTGTACCCAACCACTTTGGTGCCTATTGGGATGGCGGGGTACTAGAAAATTTCACAATTTCCCTCTGATTTCACCATAAAAATAATCAACCTCTGATGTCATATCAGAGCCCATAATCCATCATACAGTTTTACAAGAAGAATTGTGCATAACACATTTACAATTCAGGGATGTAAAAATACGCATAGATGCTATAAGCAATTAACAATTAATACATCAATACATAATGAAATAACATCAAAGAACATATAAACAAGGTACTTATATTTTATGAAAATAATAAACGACTACAGAACTATGACATTCCACCCATCCATAGATTTCACTGCTCATAAAATCGCAACAGTAGATTACCCCTATGTTCAAGCTATGACTCCACTAGGGAAAAAATGTTTCATAAGCTATCTAGGGTCCAAAATAAACACCAACCATGGTCTAGGCCAAGGTATCGAACCTCAAAAACACTCCAAACTACAGTCTCTCATTCCCCATAAGCCTGCACAACCCAAGGTAGTGTGCCCCCTTCTCTGCACTATGGTCCCTTGGGCTGCACTACTACCCTTCTGGGGATCCAACACAGGTCGACCAGGAAGTCTTAGATAATTGTGGCTCCAGGAGTTCTAGCTTCCCTCCAAGCTCCCACACCAGGGAACCTATCCCCACACTTCTCCCTCTAGGGCTCCAACCCTTCCCAAGACAACCTAAGGAGAAGTGTACACCCCCTTAGATTCACCTAGGACCCATGGGGTGAACTCCTATAGTTTGGGTCACCATATTCCCAAGATAAACTCTTGCAATCAGCCTGGTCAAAATGAAATGGATATATGGAGAATTAAACCCAAATCCATTTAAATATGCATGAGTCCCTTTTTATATTATATTATTATATAATATAATAATATAAAGGCTTATGTTATTATATAATATAATAATATAAAGGCTTAGGTAATTATTATACTATATTTGTTTATCCTCCTTAGCTTAATTTCCCTTTACCTAGCTCTTAGCCTCCTTTCCAACTCGTGGAGTCTTATCCCCCCATACTCTTTTCATCCCTTGTTCTGTTATTTTATTAATTAGTGCATATGCACAATTTATAATACATGATATCTCGCCTTTGATAATCTTTACAAGTACTCTGGCCCAAACATACCGGATCACAAGACTAAGTATCAAATGTACATTATATTTACAATACGGGATCAAGCTGGGGTATTACATTCCCCTCCCCCTTATTTATGCATTTCCCTCAGTGCATCTATAGGCAGACGTACCATCATAGTTCTTCAAAATTTTGCAAAAATTGCATTGATCTTCTTGTCCAATATGTGCACCCACTGGTACATGAAATTTTTCTTCATTCTCCATCTTCTTGATAGTAAAAAATGGCATAGGCATCATCTTACCTACAATTAAAACACAAGAATAAAATAATTAGCACTTGCTATCTACAAATTCATGTACATTCTCATAAATATTCAACTGATAGAATAAAGTTGAGGATCCCCATTTTAATCGACAGGTGAATGCTTTGAGTTCCAATATCAGCCTAGCATAAGGCCCATTAAAATATTCAGTGCTTGAGAAATTAATAATTCTTTCAATTTACAACACTTTGTGTTTGAGTTGGTTCTATGCAAATGCATTCCAATAATACTCTACTATGTTCCATTTATCATTGGTCGTCATGTTACATTCCATAATGGTCCACCAAACCAGTGTTCTTCCACCTCCACGGAGTTCGTTCTTATTGATTGACATCAACTATGGATTGAAAAATACTTACTCTTTCACCATTTTCATTTAGAACATCGTTTTTTCATCTTTGCATTTTGTTGATTCGACCCAACCGGGCCCACAACTTCAACAACAATTGTCCAATAGCTACTTTATATCATTTTTTGATGCCTTTCTACCCCTTTTCCATGCTGGTAATGAGAAATATTTCCAATGTCACCCAAAAAAGAGACATATCAGCCCAAGTCAACAACCAATTCATACACATCCGCACTGCAAGTAGAAGGAATAACACCTGATATTTCATTAAACAAATATGGATGCAATAGAAGACTACAGTGTAATAATATCCATACAATATCAATGAGGTTGCTCTCATACATATATCACCTCCTGCACTTGGAGTTGCTCCCATATTCTTCCTTTCTCATCACTCCAAAAACATTAAACCAAAAGTAGATTTCTACAGTTTTGGTAACTTCAGTAACTTAGCTTAGTCTGCTGTTCATGTTTTCCTCCATCTTGTTATGGAACATACTTCCATCATCAAAACAAAGGCCAAAAAAGTTGCATAGTACAGTAGATCACCATCAAATGAAAATTCTCATGAGTGTATGTATGCATGCATGTATATATAGGTATACATACACATCTACATACATACATACATACATACATACATACATATATATATTACCAACAACTAAAAAAATATTGATAAAATAATAACTTAATAGGAAACCTGTTGCATAAGAATACATACCAGGATCTCAAAGTTGTCATTGTGAATGCCCAATTGTCTTTATGAATTTATAGTTGCCAACTAATCCCAATGTTCACAATATATATGAAAATTGTCCATAATTGTAAAAGTATTGAACAATGTAAAAAAATTAAACCTTGTGTTGGCATGCAGTGGGAAGACCTGGGTTTCAACATAAATTCACCAACAAAACCATAATATACCATCCCTTTCAGCATCACCAACAAACATGTGAAGTTTCACCCCAGGTTTCTATGGGGACTGTTATACACTATTTTTTCATCGTTTGTTAAGTGTCGCACTTCACCCTGCTTGGTGTCGTTAGTGTCACAAATGAAATGGTACATTATACTAAGTGTTTTACCTTATTTGTCACACTTTTTATAATTTTTTCCACCTCAACACCATGCATGAATGATCCATTACATCCCATTGAGAATAAAGAAGAAGAAGACACCTTTAAACCTTGACAATTTGACCTTTTTCACTTAGTCTTGGCTTCATTTGACCATGGTCACCCCAATTTTCACTCTGGGGGAGTGACCATCCCCTTGAAAAAATGTTAGGGGAGTGACCAGGTCACTCTGTATACCCTTCTAGGGGAGAGGCCATGCAAATTTGGTCAAATCCCATGAATCTAGAGGAATCTTTTAAGGACTTTCTAGATGGTTCTTCGTTTGTTTTCTTGTTTTCATTAAGATATGGTTCAAGATTATTTATATCCTATCTTGGGAGAAAGAATAACCATGAATATAACTCAAATTCTAGCCTGATCCACCTTATCCTTAACCACATTCCTGATTTACCCTAGTGGTTAACCCTTCCCGCATCTATATAACCAGGCCATTTCAAAGTGAGGCGGGATGGAAAATAAGTATACCAAACTTATGATCTTGTCTAGAAGTGCCAAACATTTTTTTGTGTGAATAAGTTGAGTTGGATTCATGTTCAAGGGATGAAGAAATACTCTTGGAGGATTTCAACATCATTAGGTTGTAAATTTCTTGCTTTTCATTGAATATAAGAACTTGGCATGTTTCTCTTATACTTTTTTGTTCATTTCTTGTCTATTTTATTACTTGGTGTAAGTTATCAAGTTGGTCGGGTTGATATTACCTAAAAATAGATAGTAGTGGAAGGAGGTTTCTCTATTCTTGCAAGTTTGAATTCATGAGGGAGTTGCTTGGATTGGAACTCAACCATTGGAGTGGCGAGGACAAACATCATAAATCAAGTATGCACACCTTTTCTCCTTCTCTCTCAACCCTCCCGCAAGAAAATATAATAGTTATTTAGGAGAATGTTAGTGTCCATTTGTTAGAGGTTGTCTCACTTGTAGGAAACCCAAGTGAGGGGAACTCAACCTGCGTGCAAGGGGAGAATCCTCACCACAATAAATTGGTGACCATGCTGGGGAGAACCATCTAGTTATTATTAGGTTTATAGCCATTTTAATCCTTTGAATTTTTATACACCTTCCTTATTTTTCTTTAGCACCCTTCTGCTCATCAAAACCTTGACTTGTTTTGAGAATTGCTTTCAATTTTGAGCCTACATGACCTCTCAAGGGTGACCATTTGGTTTCCCCCAGTATAGCTACCATAGAGAGAACTGGTCTCAATTTTATAGGACATTTTGGAGTGATCATCATCCCTTGGATGCCCTGTCCACCTTTCATACAGAGCGATCTCCTGTAGTAGACTAGTTTTTGAGCCTTGTTTTCTGCTTTTTCTTAGATTTTGCTCAATTTCCCTGTGACTGTTTCAGATTCTTTATTGGATCTCTGTGATTAGTTCCAAATTGTTATATGGGTTTGATAATCTATTCTATCAATATGTTTTATTTATTTTCTTTTTCATCCTCTTTTCAGTCCACTTGTGTGCTTGAAGATTTCCTAGTCTTTTACCCCAAAAACTCCTAGTTTGTTTCTGACTGTGCTTGACTAAGAACTTGACATTATAACTCATTTTTCTTTCCTTCTTTTGAGTTTTCATCGGTTGATTGGTTGTGAACCCTTTCATATTCATTGAAACAATCACTTTTCTAGATGATTATGACTCTCTTGTCTATCACAACCCCATTTTTTCTGCTCATGTTTCGAGGATTTTTCATGAGTGTTTGTCTTCATTCTCCTTTGAATTTTTGAGTCCTTGATTGAACATGTTATCTCACACTTGTTTTCTTTTAGTTCTCATATTTTTGAGTGAACATTTCTTGATTGATTTTTTGCCTCATCTTTCTCTGTGTCAAACATAGATATCTTTCATTTCTCTTGAAAGTTAAGAAGCGAAATTTTTTTCATGCATAATCAAACAAAGATTTTTTTTTTCATTCTTTAGGAATTGGTTTTGGTATATGTTTGGAAAAAGATATTTTTTTGCATGTAAATTTTGGTTTTTGGAAACATTTGCTTGGTAGTTTGTGTTGGGATAAATATATGCACTATTAATTCCCAACATTAGATTATTGACCAAGGCTCATAAGCTTCGAGGTGAAAGAATAGGAAATGTAGGATTGGAGCCTAGTATAGCCTAATCTAAAGCTGATGACAATATGAACAAACTAAGAAAAGTAAAACAAATTGCAAGAAATACACTAAGGATTCATCACTGGGACATAGGAATAACTTAGTTCTACGAAGGATTAGATCACAGTCTTTCATGCACTCAAGTGATGTTCGTGTGATTAATCATGAGTAGATTACTTAAGTTTCACGTCCTTCAATGGATTCCATTAGTGATGAAAAAGATAATCAAATGGTTAAAAACTAGGTAGTAGGAAATGACATATAAACTCAAACTTTGTCCTCAATCAAATGTATCAATCGTAGGAGGGAAATGAAGGAAAAGAGGAATGTAAATGAGACAAAGGAAAAACAAAATAACAAAATTCTTATGCAATGGAAAAAATAACAAATTTGCAGAAATAACTGAATGTGAAATGATAGAAATATTAAAAAATGAACACTCCATGTAGTCAAAATATTGAATGTCGCATATAAAATTCAATAATGAATATGTAAAAGAAAATAAGAACACCTCTACAATGGACTCAAAGATATAAATTTATGAGGCACGCAAATGCAATCTTGGATTGATGTTCATTTAGTTATGGTGCTTGACAACATTGAACCAAACAAGGAATTATCTCAAATCATGAAGGATATAAGAAATGAGTGGAAATGTGTTCTATAGTAAGAATAATAAGAAGCAAAACACACATAGATTTGCAAATAATAAATGCACTTTAAAATATATGTTTTTGTGTTTTAATATATACATGTAAATGCAAATGTTCAAACAAATAATAAAGCTTTGTTTTAATATGTTTTGACACAACTAAAAGGAAGGTGTAATGAATGGATTGGGATGCAGATTTGAAAGGGAAATTTGATCAATGAAACAAAACAATTAAAAGGGAATTCAATGGTAGATGTGTAGATAATGGAATAGACATGAAGATATTTGGTTTAAAAGAATTCGTTGGATGAAAAAGAGACATTAGAAACAAAGTACTCTTTATGAGGATTGAATGTGGGAATGTGTGGACTTGTGAAAGTAATTGAGGGTAGTTTGAGAGCTATTTCGAAAGTGTACTTTTGTAGCAACTGTAGCAACAAATAATTAGTAGAGTGATCGGATAAGAAAATACAAAATTAAAGAAATGTGTGAAGCAATTGAACTATTGGTCAAGTAGTCATTAAATGCAAAGACAAAGTAGCATGAAAACTCATAAATTGATTGCATATAGAAAGAGTTTGAACTAAATCAAATGCAATGTACCAATGCCTTGAGTTAGAGGGTGTTGATTTGAGATTTATATATTAAAAATCAATTTTTTGTAGAATACAAACTAATTGCAGAATGCAAACACACAATATATGAATTTCAAACTAAACAATAATGCACGAAGGAAAAAAAAGTAAATGTAATGCTAATATACAAATAAAATAAAATATAGCAACACTTGCCACTCTGAGGGGACCTTCCAGGAAGGTTAGTGCTTCTAAAAAGACTCAGATAAAATGGATATGGTTTCCAATGTTGCAACACCAATCAATTCTTTATTGAGATTAAAAACTTTGTTTACAAAGTCAACTCTTTCTCATGCTTGTTCTATAAAGAAATTCCATACCAATTACAAAAAATGATCATCATTTCCCCCTCCTTAGCCTCATGAGGCTCGTTTTATAAATAAAATCACTTTCTAGAGGATAGAACTAAATCCCAAAGGTTAGGAAACAAATTTTACAATTTTAGATAAAATCACGAAATCTGAGTTTTTCACCAAATATGACAAATTCAAGTTAAAGATCCTTCCTTATTTCTTAAACCATTTCAAATTTTTAAAATGTTTTGCTTCTTACTAAATTTTCCATATTTTAGACAAAATCCATATGTTATAATTTCGAGATCTACCTTCCTCTGCATGTAAATCGAGGTGCAAGTTGGCAGTTTGAGATTTTTACTAATTTTTGCCAAATTGTTCCCCCTGAGCTAGATTTTCACATTTGAGAGATGGGTGAACTTTTACACAAGAGTCCACATTCCAACATCACTCTGGAAAAAACCCATATCCCCTATTTTCCTCTAGAAGCATGCCAAATGTTCGTCTATAATCGAGTACTGGATGGTGGTTGATGTTGGTACCGGATGACCTGGAACGTTCTTATACTAGATGGTTGTTGATGTTGGTACCAGATGACCTAGAATGTTCCGGTACCAGATGGTTAATGGAACATTCTAGTACTAGATGACATGGAGTGTGAGTATTGGATGACTGTGCAGGCTCATAAACCATCATTAATAAAACATGGAAAAATCTTCTTCAATCACTAAAAACATAGGAAATAATGATGTGTTAATCACAATGGATGAATAAAAAAAATAATGGAGGTTTATGGTGTAATTAGGCATATAGTATCGAGGAAATGCGGGAAAAAGGTATTATGATGAATGCATTTGTATGGTGGAAAATATGACAAAACTGGAGCCCAACCCACCCCCAAACCCAAGGATTTTCATGTCTTCATGAAAAAAAGGTGAATAACTTATGATACTCTACTTATAGATTTATGTGACATTGTTTATTTTTTGTAGGTGTTGGTTTTTGTGGAGCGACACTTTGGAAACTGCCACAGATTGATTTCAAATGGAGAAACAAAATTATCATAAAAATGAAGGACTGTTACACATCAAAATTAATCACTTCAATGATGACCTATTGTCGTCATTACAAGTGTCGTAAGTGTTGCATATTGACCACAAGTGTCGCAAGTGTCACAAACATCATATTGTAATTTTGCCTATGTCGTGTCTCTAACGACATCACAGGGACACTTAAGACACCTTCAAAGACTAGTTTAAGAAGGAGAAATCACATGACAAAGAGTACAAAGCTTTTACCATGGAAAAGACCACTTAAAATGATTTTTGAAGGAAAGCTCTCCCCTACCCACTGTTAGGGAGTGCCAACGCTCCCTACCCCTCTTTGGGTGAGTGTTGCAACACTCAGGACACCATTCTAGGGGAGCGTTGAGATTTTTTGAAGGAATTTTGGGCAGCTCTCCCCTGCCCACTGTCAGGGAGTGCTAACGCTCTGTACCTTCCTTTGGGGGAGAATTTCAATGCTCTGTGCACCCTTTTAGGGGAGATTTGGCCTGTTTGAGCAAATTTTGGGTTGTTGAGGAAAATCAGGGAAAAATCCCCTTCATCCTGGAAATAAGTTGGATTTGAATTTGAGGTCAAGGTTGGATCTTAGGGAGGATCCACAACTGAAGGAGAAAGATCCTCAACCTATCCCAAGAATCTCTAAGGTGGTTGGGTCTCTCCAAGATTATATAAGGAGGCCTTCTCATGGTGAAAAGCATATGGCAGTTTAGAGGCATCAAACTTATGATCTCATAAGGGAGATTTATCAGTGAAAGTTACAATCATTCTTGTTGTGTAACTTTTATTACAGGAGATTCCTGCTGGAGATAAGTGGATTCCCTCTTGTATACTAGACCCCTATAACCAAGACAAAAAGGTGCTAATGTGGGCACTGGCAATTCTTTTCATGAAGCTAAACTATTCAAGGAAAAAGAAAAAAGAAAGGTAAATACCTTTACCGACGTTTGTCCTTGCTCGATCTAGGCTGATCTTAATCTCCAAGTTCTTCAGAAGGTCCTACAATACAATGAGCAGCAACAACGAAACATACTTCCTACTTAACCATGATTAGCTTCATAATAGATCTATCAAAAGAAACAAGTTCATGAAACATACACAAACTTAAAGAAAACATGCCAAGCACATATTTATATTAATGAAAACAAAGCAAAGTGCTTACGACCATAGATGTAGATGCAAAAACTTCACCAATTTCTCTTTGTCCAAACCCTTGCTAAAAAGTTCCACGATCAGAATGACTGTAACTTTCACTGATAAATCTCTGTTATGAGATCATAAGTTTGATGCCTCTAAATTGCCATATTCTTTTCACCATGATAAGGCCTCCTTATATAAGCTTGGAGAGATCCAACCACCTTAGAGATTCTTGGGATAGGTTGAGGATCTTTCTCCTTTAGTTGTGGATCCTCACTAAGATCCAACCTTGACCTCAGATTTGAATCCAATTGATTTCCAAGATGAAGGGGTTTTTTCCTTGATTTTCCTCAACAACCCAAAATTTGCACAAACAGGCCAGCACTCCCCCAAAAGGGTGCACAGAGCATTTCAATTCCCCCCCAAAGGAGGGTATAGAGTGCTATCACTCCCTGACAATGGGCAGGGGAGAACTGCCCAAAATTCCTTCAAAAAATCCCAACGCTCCCTCAGAATGGTGTCCTGAGTGTTGCAACACTCCCCCAAAGAGGGGTAGGGAGCGTTGGCACTCCTTGACAGTGGGTAGGGGAGTGTTTCCCTTCAAAAATAGTTTTTAAGTGGTCTTTTCCATGGTAAAATATTTGTACTCTTTGTCATGCGATTTCTCCTTCTTAAACTAGTCTTTGAAGGTGTATTAAGTGTCCCTGTGATGTTGTTAGAGACATGACATAGGAAATATGATAGTATGGTGTTTGTGACACTTGTGACAATGCGGTCAATATGCGACAATTATGACACTTGTAATGGCGACAATAGGTGATCATTGAAGTGAGTAATTTTGATGTGTAACAGATTGCCCCCCAAAGTGCGAAGTTAGAAGATGGGAACTGATTACTAAAGTACTTTGTAGACTTTTTTGAGCAAAGGTATGGACTCAGAGAACCTGGTAGAATCTGCACACAACCATCAAACAAATATTATGACATGTTTCAAACCCAAGGCAGACATACCTATGCTTGAGTGATAAAGACTTTCAAGGTATAGTCGCCATAAAATACACTACGGATCCATAATTATATTGACAAAAAGGTATAGACACTAAAGATACACTGTGGATCTATACTCCCATGACCTGAACTGATCATAGCCATGAAAAATACACAGTGGATCTAAGAGACAACATAACATAGCCACAGACCAATACAAAGTGGATCTATGTGACAGTAATGTGTCAATATTCAAGAGAAACTCTGTCGCAACCTAGGTAAAGTACATATCAAAGTGATTACTCAACCCAAGGTCTTCTTACCTATCCTGATGTAGTATGAGTTTAACCATGTGGATAGATGTCCTAATGTCGAACATGGTAGAAACCACTTGATTACCAATCAATGAGGTAAACCATTAACAAGTGCGAGGGAAATCACCATTAATGTCAATGATTCCCAAGGTACCCTAGTACATTCCAGCGAATGTGAATAGATGAGATGAAGTCGAACATTCATAGAATCACCCAATCAAGGGTCAATGATATAAACCCACTGTCATAAGTGAGGAGGCCTTCCATTGAGGCATGCAGGTCCCAAGGTACTATTTGGTTTCTAAGTCAAGTTCCTAGATAATGTGTAGAAGTCAACAGGAATAGACTCGTCGAAGGAGGGCCTTGATGTATCCCCCATCAACGACACGAAACTGAAATAGAGATGTAAATTGGTAGATAAAATGAACATGGATTGACATGGGTATTGAAACAAGGTATTTGTGATGGATGACTCTCAAGGAAGATACTTCCCTTGAACACTGAGGCACAACAGCAGAAACATGACATGGACCAAAACACAATGATGCAATGGATATGGTGACTTTCATCGGGTGAACCAAAGGAGTAAGAAAACTCATAAGATTGCTTAAGTGTAGAGTTTCAGTGGATTAAAATGTGTGGAAAGACAAAGTGTCGTATTCAAGGGCGACTGTAAGAGTTACTTGTAATGTTTTCAAAAACTGCTTGGCTTTCTTCCTTCAATTTTTCCCCCATCCAGATAGACGAGTACCTCTTTTTGATTTATCAAGATCAAGGAGGGTAACACAAGCTCGATATAACTCACCTTCGATAATTCCCTCTTCCTTTATTTAACGAACTGGAAGAAGTAAGGGTTCGGTCCCGTATGGTCCCTTCAATGTATGATTGTTTAACAAGTCCAGAGAAGGTAAAATCGGTGGTTTTTCATATTTAGAGAGTCTGAAAAGAACTTAAAGATGACTCCAGTGTTGTCCTTTTTCATAATTTTAGTCTCGCGAGGCCAAAAAAGAGATAAATTATCACTTGAAAGATGCCCTTTCAAACATTTTAACGAGTGTGAAAGGAAGCAAGATAACTTGACAATATTTTCATGTTTAGAGAGTCTGAAAAGAGCTTAAAGGAGAGTCCAGGGGGTTCCTTTTTCATGAATCCATGCAAGTCTGAAAAAGAGATAAAAGTTTACTCATTTGCGTTCTCATGTTTTTTCGAGCGTGAGAAGGAACTAATACCATGCTTGGTATTGGTTTCATTTTAAACAAGATTGAAGCAAAATTAAACTGTGTTTTTAAATTCCCAACGTCATTTCCAAAGGTTGGGATACCCATGGATGGTTGGTACTCTGCCCCCAGCTGGAAAAGCTAGTGGCATAACTCCATAATGATAATCAAAGGTTGGAGACATGCCCCCCCAAGCTTCAATTCATTCATTGACTGTGAGGTTGTCACTGATTTCTATACTAGATGGAGAAAAAGGATAAGGGTGGATGAAATGAAGGTTCAAATATGAGACCTAATGAAATACTCGACTTGACAGCTATGAGATTCGGTGAAAGACTCGACCTGACAGAGGAGGTGACTCTTTCATTTTTTAACAAGCTTGACACAGAAAAAGAACTATGCTTAAGTCTCTGGGATCAATCCCCATATTTATGTTTCATTTTTTAACGATCTTGTTACAAACAGGAAAACTATGCTCGTAGCCTCTTTTTCATTTTTTAACAAGCTTGCCACAGAGAGGAAAACTGTGTTCGTGACTTATGTTTCATTTTTTAACAATATTTCCACAAAGAAGAGAAACTATGCTCATGGATTCCAAGAGGATAACGCTCTGGAAGGACACCATGTGAAGGGACAAAACTTGGTCATGGCTTCCAAGAGATATTCACTGGATGGAAGAACAATGCTCTGGAAGGAACACATGTCGAGGGTCACGACATGGGTAAGGAGATCAGGTTCCAATAGCCATACCGAAGAGATCACCATGTCAACTACCTTATCTAAGTCATCTCAAGTTGAAGTCACGGGAGACAACACCACATAATTTACCTGTGGCAGGGGTGATACCGACTGAATATAAGACCGGTTTAGGGAGGTCATTGGGTTGATGGTCAAGTCAGGGCCAATGAATGAAAGTTGATCAATAGTCACCATTCTCCCATCGTGCAGGAAATATATCAAATGAAAAAGAGTGGACACAATAGCTTTCATGGAATAGACATAATCTCGCCGAAGGAGTAAATCGAAATCCAAGGGGTCCTGGACTACCATAACATCAATAAAGAAAGATTTCCCTCCAAAAGTTATGGGAAAATGGGGAAGGATCCTTAAAGGGTGATTGGTTATTTTGTTAAAAGCAAACAAAGTCTGGGTAACGAACACAAGTTGAGGATAACCCAAATCTTGCCAATCAATAGAGGAAAAAATACTAATGGACGAACCTTCATCTATCAGTGTCTGAGGAACGACCTGTCCACAAACCTGTACTGTAATCTTGAAATGAATGTGAGAGGGAAGATGAGGTCCAGTTAGAACACCCCAATAAAAAAGGATGGCCTCACGACTTGGAGGGGGTTTCACAGGAGAGAGAGGAATTCCCCCCAGCACGGTATATTCTGTATCAATGAGAAAAACGTGGGCGGAATTGGGTTTACTCTCTAGTAGGAGAGTAGGATCGATTGATAATGACATCAAATTGACCACTTGGGTTTCATTCTCCAAGGGGAGAATGGGGTCGACAGGTGGAAACAGATCGACCTCTTGGGTTGTACTCTCTAACAGGAGAGAGAGATCGACCGAAGATGGTATTGGATCAACCACTTTGTCAATTGGTTTAACTAAGGACATGACCAGATTCACAGCATGATCAACTAGACTGACTGATGAAGGGACCAGAGAAACCACTTTGGCACTCATTAAAGGAGGAGTGGGATTGACCACGTTGTCACTCTTTAGATGAAGGGTAAGACTGACCAATTATGGGACTAGATCAGTCACTTGGGTTTCACTTTTTAAATGAAAAGTGGGGATGATTGATGACCGAACTGGATCAGCTACTTTGGTTAGTGGTTCAACTGAGGATGAAACTAGATTGACCACCTGATGAACCAGACTGACCAGGGATGGAACCGGATTGACCATTCCATCAACTAATGATGGGTTGGGGGAAATCTTACAATAACCAGTTAGAATTTGAATCTTTTAAAAAAGATAAGAAGCCTCATCCATACGAGGACAAAGGTGAGAGTAATGATCACCTTCACATAACATACAAGGAAGTTTGACAGTTGTCTTCTTATTACCAACCTTAACATCACTAGTTGATAGGGAATCACCAGCATGTCCAACATGGGCCAATGACATGGAGGACCACATTTATAAGACCTTGGAAAGACTAGGGAAATCCCTCGGAAAGTGGTCACCCTTACAAAGACTGCAAGGGAATTTGGGTTCCAGATTCTTCATTTTAATCTTGTTGACCTCATCAACACTCCCAGTACTATTAACAGTAGTTGGTTTCTTGGATCCAATATATGATGTAGTTGGAGGATTGGTCCTTTTTGGGTTCTTATTCTTCTTCTCTTTATGTTTCTTCTTCTTCTTATCAACCTGGCTACTCGCTTTAGAGATTTCACTAGGCGAATAAGGAGAAAGGGAAGGAGACTTAATGGGTGAAGAAGGCAAAAATTTGACATGAGGCTGATGTGTGGGTGGTGTTCTTACATCTGAAGCACCTGCATTAGAGATCATGGGAGTGGAAAACAACCATACCGGTAACCCAATTGTGAGATCTGGAAGGCTCAAAGTAGCGATGTAAGGAGGACCAATGTTTTTGTAAGAAGGAAAAACAAAGGTTTCCCCTGGCAAAGGGGTTCCTTCATTGGTCATTCCGACAACTGACACCATAAAAAATAAAGATCCAACCTAAATTATGCTAGGGAGAACAAACAACACACATTAAAAATCTAGGAAGCAAACAAGAAAACAAAACCTTCTCACAATGATCACACTAGTTAGTGATGAAATCCAAAGTTGCGAGAACAAAGTAAGAAGGGGTAGATATAGAGCGGGTGGATAATTTACGTTGATGACCTACTTAACAGACTTATGCCTTGGTGCAAGCTCCCACACATAATCATGGGTATAAACTCCAAGGAACCCAAGTGATTTTTGCTAATGTCGATTCCAGGTATCATGAAGACTTTCCCCTCCATATTCACCTTGTGTAAAGATCCTAAAGAGATAGGCCACTAAGGTTACCAACTACAATAGTGATGCCTGGG
>JASDQU010010192.1:17183-40621 GCA_032191745.1 Picea mariana
ATGTAGCAATTGGATTTCACCGCTCCCTAACATAATATTCTATGTTTGTTTGTAGATTTGAAAAGTTATCTTTCACACCTGTTCCAAATCCCTACAACTAATTCAATGTAGGTTTGCTACCAGAAAATATAAAAATGTCTAATCAATTTTTAGCTTAGCGCTTTATTTTTAAGGCTGTTGTTACTCAAAAGGAAAATGGCATGGTAAATATGGTGTTTTGACTGACTCAAAAGTTATGCAAAGATATGAATATGCAATCTTTTCATTTCAATGAAAGCTATGCTACGAGAAGGAGAAAGCATTCATCATTACAGATGCACAATGTCCCAAAAAAGCCAAAAACCATGCAATTCTACTACTTCAAATGCAAGCTAGTTTCTTTATCCAAAAGAAAAAATGAATTTATCTTCTTTGTTTGATTATGATGTATACAGAAATTAAATACAAAACCTTCAATTCTCCACTACTTTCAATAAGGAGAAATATTCCTCTGTAGATGCAAAAGACACGAAGCAAAAGGGCTACAAACAAAGCATGCACTCAAGCACTACTTTCAATCAGGAGAAAGAGTCCTTTGTAGATGCAAAAGACACGAAGCAAAAGGGCTACAAACAAAGCATGCACTCAAGGCAGTGAGGTATGAAAGAAAACAAGTAGAAACTTGTTCTAACAAGAAATAACATCATCAAGGATTCTACAACCAATCAATCATTCAAGGAATACAATAAAATGCAGAGAATAATCCAAGAAATGATAGGGAGAAAGAGAAATCACTCAAAACTGTCCTGTCAAAAAAGCAACTAGAAAAGGAAATTTCACATTTATGAAAAAGGTTTCAAGCTCCAATAAAGACAATAGGGAGTGATAATCATAAAAAACCATCAAAAACCAATCCAAACAACTTCACAAACCAACCACATACTCTGGGTAAAGATCTCTGCAAAACAGGCTACAAAAGACTGAGCAGGAGAAGGCAAAAACTCTCAAAAAAGAGACTAGTGCTCCCCCACAAGGGTGTACAAAGTGTTGCAATGCTCCCTGAAACATTGTAGGGGATTTCTGGTGCTCTAGTATGGCCTACAGGGGGGCATTGGTCCTCCCAAAAAATTAGAAAAAGAGCCAAAAACCATGCAAAAACTCACCTAGAATGCATGAAAATTGGTGAAATTGCTAGTGAAGGTACGAGAAAATTAATGGATGATGAACAACTAGGAATTGCTTGGGAAAATTACCTCAAATATAAAATGGAACAGATCATATATCCTTTAATTCCTTTACAACATCTTTCATACAATCAGATGAATGAGAAAGCAGTAGATCGACTCCAAATATCAAAGAAGAAGAGTGACTCAAAGCAAGAAAAATAGATGTCAAAAATCCAAACAAAACATCATTAATCCTTAGAAATCAAAGAGTTGGAGGCTAAAAAAGGACACACTAAGATAGGATTAACCCTGAGCATATGAATCAGTAAAAAAATACTGAGAAACCAACTCCCAAGAATATTTTTGAAGAAAAAAACCAGTTCTATAGTGTCAAGGGCACCAGAGCATTGCAACACTCTGTGGGAGGATGCAAGGGAGTGACAACACTTTGGTAGTAGATGCAGGGGAGCGCTGGCCTCTCATAACTCAAAATGTTTCCCAGAAATAAAAAAAAATCATGAAAAATGCAGAAATTGATTTTGTAAGATGAATCCAAGAGCCAACAACATATCTAAGAATCAGAGACACAACATGCATAAGATCTAAAGGTGAGAAAAGGTAAAAAATAATATCTAGGAAGGAAACCAAAACTGAAAGCTTCGGTTTCCATAGTGGAGTCGCCAATTTCTGTTACAAGAGAAACCCCCTACGGACAAGTGGATTCCCTCTTGGATACTAGACCTCTATAACCAAGACAAAAAGGTGCTAATGTGGACACTGGAATTCCTTTTCATGAAGCTAAACTATTCAAGGAAGAAGAAGAAATAAAGGTAAATACCTTTACCAACATTTGTCCTTGCTCGATCCATGTTTATCTTGATCTCCAAGTACTTCAGAAGGTCTTGCAATACAATGAGAAGAAACAATGAAACATACTTACTACTCTACCATGATTAGCTTCATAATAGATCTATCAAAAAAAACAAGTTCATGAAACATAAACAAACTTAAAGAAAACAGGCCAAGCACATATTTATATTAATGAAAACAAAGGAAAGTTCTTACAACCATAGATGTAGATGCAACGAATTCACCAAGATCTATTTGTCCATACCCTTGCTCAAAAGTTCCACAATCAGAACGATTGTAACTTTCACTGATAAATATCCCTTATGAGATCATAATTTTGATGCCTCTAAACTGCCATATTCTTTTCACCATGAGAAGGCCTCCTTATATAATCTTGGAGAGACCCAACCACCTTAGAGATTCTTGGGATAGGTTGATGATATTTCTACTTCAGTTGTGGATCCTCCCTAAGATCCAACCTTGACCTTAGATTCAAATCCAACTGATTTCCAAGATGAAGGGGATTTTCCCTTGATTTTCCTCAACAACCCAAAATTTTCACAAACAGGTGAGTGCTCCCCCAAAGGGGTGCACAGAGCGTTGCAATGCTCCCCCAAAGGAGGGTACAGAGTGCTAGCACTCCCTGGTAGTGGGAAGGGGAGAGTTGCCAAAAATTCCTTGAAAAAATCCTAACGCTCCCCTAGAATGGTGTCCAGAGTGTTGTAACGCTCCCCCAAAGAGGAGTAGGGAGCGTTGGCACTCCCTTACAGTGGGTAGGGGAGTGTTTCCCTTCAAAAATCATTTTTAAGTGGTCTTTTCCATGGTAAAAGCTTTGTACTATTTTTCATGTGATTTATCCTTCTTAAACCAGTCTTTGAAGGTGTCTTAAGTGTCCCGGTGATGTCGTTAGAGACACGACATAGGCAAGATGACAGTATGATGTTTGTGACAATTGAAACACTTGCAATCAAGATGTGACACTTGTGACACTTGTAATGATGACAATAGGTCATCATTGAAGTGAGTAATTTTGATGTGTAACAAGGACAAGCAATGGATGGGGTATGAAAGTGATGGTGAATGGTGTGCATGTGGAGAATGGTTTATAAAATGATGGTGATGGTGGTTGTATGAACTTGGACGCCTTTATACTATGTATCTTATATCAATTTTAAGACCAATATTTACTATGTGGTTCTTTGTTTGGATAGACAATAATGACTTCATCCTCTTATTTAGAGCACTGCGTTGACTTAAGAATTCTTTATGATGTACACGGAGAAGACACTATAGATGTTGTTTTGTATTTGTATACCACATATTTCCTTTTCATTACTTGGTCTTATGATCAATGTATAATTTTCATTATGACAAGTGGAGTGAAGATGGAGGTTTTACTGAGTAGTTGTGATAATGCATAGTGGAGTGTGGAGTGGGTAATAGTGGTTATGCATCATGTTTTCCAGGTTATTAGTAAATTAAAAATATTTGTACCAGTTTTACCTCAAGTTACCCTTACTTTGAATTCTAATGCACGCTGAAGTGGAAACTGTGCAGAACAGGATGAAATATATGTGGAGCCACGATGTGGACTACTGAAATTTGAAGATGAAGTAGAGAAAGGCTGAGAACTGATGGAAATTGATGAAATACGAAGAGAACATAAGTTGATTTTCTGAAGAGAAAAAGAACTGGCTGAAGATGTTGGAGATATCACTAAGAATCTAAAGATCTGGAAGGGATTTGAGGATCTCTTCACCCCCAAACCCAAAAGTTTTCATTTCCTCATACAAATTGCTACAAACTTTCTGATACCAATTTGAGAGCCACTACGAACAAAATCTAAGAGTTGCTAATAAATTGTGGGCACACAATTTATGGGTAATAATCCTGAACACAGAGAAAGATGATCATAAGATCATGAAAATACAAACTTATCATAACATGAATTACATCTAATGCCACATTCTTTTAAAATTTTCCAATAGATATTTGATGAAAATTAGCATGAATGCATGAAAATTGAGTAGTTTTCAAAAATCACTTGTGAATATTCCTCCTCTATGTATAACCAACTTTTTTGTTCTATAGAAGAGATTTCTATTTCCTTGATTATACAAATTTTCTCAAAAGATTAACATCACTTATGCTCTAAGAGTCCTGTATAAATTGGAGTAGGGATTTTTTTCTTCTCCTTTAGAAAGGAAAATAAAAGACTATTAACAGTCTCAACAAATGAAAACTCCATAGGAAGCCGGTAAGCCCTTTTCACTCTCAAAATATTTACATTCATTTAATTAGTAAAGATAAATTTCATAGTTGAGTATATTAGGCTTCAAAGATCATGGTCCCACTCTTAAGATAATACATCTTATATATTTTATGAATTGGATGATAGGGTCTTAAGGTCAACTTAGGGTTATTATCAAATGACAAATAGACAGACTTTATTTAGCCTTTAGTTCAACCATGCATGCTTCTTCTTAATGATTTACACAAGTATATCATTTATACAAACAAATATAGATTAGAAATATCAAAATCATAACCCATTGCCAACAAGTATGTTTAGTACTCTGATGGGGTAATTTTGACATCTAAGAAATATCCTCCCTAGGCAGAATGCCTCATTGCCCACGAGCTTGTTCAATACCCTGATGGGTTTTCCTAGTCATACCATAGGCCAGTACCCATTGCTAGTAGACTTGTTCAGTGTCTTAACAGGTTAGCCTCTTACACCCATTTTCCATCAAAGACTCCTGTCCCAAACTTTAACCTTAAGATAAAATTTATATATTGTGTTCGCATGGGTGAATGGGGAAGCATCCTTGAAAACCTTTTTACAAGATGGGATGGTATTGGGTTGGAAGATATTTTATAGATAGCCCATAAAAGATTGTTCGCATGAAAAATAGAGTTATGTATTGAGATTTAGTCCAAACACATATCATGGTCAAACTTACTTAATGTGTGGTGGATGAGGCCATTAGAGAATGACCTAAAGGTGCCTCTAGTCTTCAAGTTCATCTTTTCCATATAATATTATAATAGTGCTTCCATGAATAGAAACTTCATGCACTCTCCCGCTACTCTTTAATACAGATGCTCTACTGAGAAACTTTGAGATTAGATCAGGTTGTACTAGTTGCCTATGGGCCTCATAATATGGAATTTTAAATTTATGTAATCTCATAGTATAATCAAAGACACGGATATGAGTTACTTCTTATAATAAATGATCTGAAATTTTGTATAAAGAATGAAAATGAAATCTCATGAAAACGATTGGTTGTGACAAAAAGTATTGGGTTTGATTAATTGAACTCTTTTCTCTTTAGTTTTGCATTATTAAAGATTACCTAAACTGTAAATTTCTTCAAGGAAAACAGTTCATAAAAATAGTAGAGAAAAACTAATAAATATCGGAAGGTAGTCTTAAGAAAAACAAATTTATGGAGAGTAATAGGAAAAATGATTCAGTTGTTCCAAAACAATATTAGGTAACAAAAAATCAGAATAAAAGACTTTTTTTATGAAACAACATAACCAAAATAAATGCAATTACTTCCTCGAATCAGTCATGAAGATGTTCTCCAAATCCAACCAAAAAGATAATTCCTACAAAACTCCAACAAATTGTCATGGCCTCATTTATTTAGAAAACTTTGAAAAATATCTATTAGCTAAAAAAATATTAAAAACGATGTTGCAATAAACTATATGCAACATTTATTCACCTATTCTCTATCCTACCTTAAAAAAAACCCTTTTCAAGTATACACGTACTTCCAATGCAACCATGTGCGTAACAGGATTACATATATACTCACATTTAGGTTTGAACAATATTCTTTAATAAATACCAAAACATGAGGAACCATTTGTTTCAAATGATATGATGCGAAGAGTTTTTGAAGAAAAGAGTTGCATTGTTTCAATTTGATAGTCGTCTGGAACCAGAACTCAATGTAGTCTTGGTGGTCTTAGTTCACTTTCTCATTTAGACCACTTTGCATGTTTTCCTCTATCATGACATGCATATCATCTTCTTTCAGATGTTTTGTCTCTTGGATGCATACATGATTTGGTGATAGGCATGTCAAGAACTTCTTGATCTCAGGTTCTAGTGGTTGATCTCCATTGAATGATTCTTTGGTCTCATCTACAAGTTGGAAAAGGTGATAAGAGGAGGATTCTAGATATTCTCGTGGATGTAGCTCATTGAAATCTTGTTCTTTTATTACTTCTGGAGATGCAAATAGATTTTTGAATATTGTTAATATTGTCTCTTCCTGAGAGGTAGAGATCCCAACTGCAGCTAGGATTTGAGAGAGTTCTTCCAAACTCTTGTTCATCATTGAATCTTTGATGTTGGCTGATGGGTCCTATCTCACACATGGATTAGAGGTTCTTACAACACACAAAAACTTTTAAAAATCCTAAAGAAATGTAAAGGAAGAAAACTAAAAGAAAATGTAAGCAAACCAATTATATACTCGAAGCGCCACTATGCTACTAGGACCCTGTTGTCACCAAGTTATATGTTCACACAAGTTAGCTTCACTTCTCTCTCTCTCTCTCTCTCTCTCTCTCTCTCTCTCTCCCCATATATATATATATATATATATATATATATATATATATAGATATATAGATATATATAATGGCTAATGCTAATAAGACACAAATTCTAACTACTGAAAGGAATAGGACAACCTAACTTTGGAGAAACCCCACTAAAGTGGATGTGTGGGCTCTTCCCTCACGTCTTACCATCTTCTCTCTGCCCTTAGGTCATCATTAAAATTACACCACACTTGCATGAAAATAAACACACTTGCATGAAAGGAACAATCAATGCTTTGGAGAAATAAAAACAACTTACCTATGCTCTAATCCCTTTAGCACCTCCCTGACAATGACACCAAAAATGTTGGGCTAAATATATGCACTATTAATTCCCAACATTAAATTATCAAACAAGTTTCATAAGATTCAAGGTGAAAGCACAGGAAATGAAGGATTGGAGCCTAGTCTAGCCTAATTTAAAGTCGACTACAATATGAACAAACTGAGAAAAGTAAAACAAATTGCAGGAAATACGCTAAGGAGTCATCACTGGGACATAGGAATAACTTAGTTCTATGAAGGCTTAGATCACAGTCTTTCATGCACTCAGGTGATGTTCGTGTGATTTATAATGATTAGCTTACTTAAGTTTCTTGTCCTTCAATGGATTCCAGTAGTGATTAAAAAGATAATCAAATGGATAAAACTAGGTAATAGGAAATGAGATCTAAACTCAAACTTTGTCCTCAATCAATTACAACGATCATAGGAGGGAAATGAAGGAAAAGAGGAATGGAAATGAAAAAAAGGAAAAATAAAATAACAAAATGCTTATGCAATGGAAAGAAATTAGAAATTTGTAGAAAGAACTGAATGTGAAATGATAGAAGTATTAAAAAATGAACACTCCCTGTAATCAAAATCTTGAATGTAACATATAAAATTCAATAATGAATATGTAAGAGAAAACAAGAACACCTCTACAATGGACACTAAGATTGAAATTTATGAGACACACAAATGCAATCTTGGATTGATGTTCATTTAGTTATGGTGCTTGAGAGCATCCAACCAAACAAGGAATGATATCAAATCATGAAGGATATAAGAAACAAGTGGAAATGTGTTCTATGTAAGAATAATAAGAAGCGAAACACACATAGATTTGTGAATAATACATGCACTTTAAAATATATGTTTTGTGTTTTAATATATACATGTAAATGAAAATGTTCAAACTAATACTAAAGTTATGTTTTAATATGTTTTGACACGGCTGAAAGGAAGGTGTAATGAATGGATTGGGATGCAGATTTGAAAGGACAATTTGATAAATGAAGCAAAACAATTAAAAGGGAATTCAATGATAGATGTGTAGATAATGGAATAGGCATGAAGATCTTTGGTTTAAAAGAATGCGTTGGATGAAAAAGAGACATAAAAAACAGAGTACTCTTTATGAGGATTGAATGTGAGAATGTGTGGGTTTATGAAAGCTATTGAAGGTAGTTTCATAGCTATTTGGAAAGTGTATTTTCGTAGCAATTGTAGCAACAAAGAATTAGTAGAGTGTTCGGATAAGAAAAGACAAAATTAAAGCAATGTGTGAAGCAATTGAACTGTTGGTCAAGTAGTCATTAAATTAAGAGACAAAGCATCATGAAAACTCATAAATTGAAAGCATATAGAAAGAGATTGAACTAAATCAAATGCAATGTACCAATTCCTCGAGTGAGAGGGTGTTGATTTGAGTTTTATCTATTACAAATCAATTTGCAGAATACAATCTAATTGCAGAATCCAAACACACCATATAGTAATTTCAAACTAAACAATAATGCAAGAAGAAAAAAAAACCTAAATGTATTGCTAATATACAAAGAAAATTAAATATAGAAACACTTACCACTCTGAGGGGCCCTTCTGAGGAGGTTAGTGCTGCTAAAAAGACTCAGATCAAATGGAGATGATGTCCAATGTTGTAGCAATAATCAATTCTTTACTGAAATCAAAAACTCTATTTACAAAGTCAACTCTTTCTCATGCTTGTTCTATAAAAAAATTACATACCAATTACAAAAAATGATCATCATTCCCCCCTCCTCAGACTCATGAGGCTCGTTTATACATAAAATCACTTTCTATAGGATAGAACCGAATCCCAAATCTTAGGAAACAAATTTTACAATTTTAGATAAAATCCCCAAATCTGGGTTTTTCACCAAATATGACAAATTCAGGTTAAGGATCCTTTCTTATTTCTTAAACCATTTCAAATTTTGAAAACTTGCTTGCACTCTACCCAATTTTCCATATTTTATACAAAACCCATATCTTATAATTTCGATATCTGCCTTCATATGCATGTAAATCGAGGTGCAAGTTGACAGTTTGAGATTTTTACTAATTTTTGCATAATTCTCCCCCCCCGAGTTGGAGTTACACACATGTGAGATGGGTGAATTCTAGCTCCTATTTATGCATGCCGACGTTGCTCTAGACAAAACCCATGTCTCCGATTTTCCTCTAGAAGCATGCCAATTTTTTTACTATAATCAAGTACCAGATGGTTGTTGATGCTGGTACAGGATGACCTGGAATGTTCTTGTATCGAATGTTTATTGATGTTGGTACCGGATGACCTAGAACGGTCTAGTACCATATGGTTTCTAGAACATTTTTTCACCGGATGACATGGAGTGTGAGTATTGGATGACTGTGCAGGCTCATGTTATCATTAATAAAACATGGAAAAACCTTCTTTAATCACTAAAAACATAGGAACTAATGATGTATTAACCACAATGGATGAATACAAATAAATAATGGATATTTATGGTGTAATTAGGGATATAGTATCGGAGAAATGAGAGAAAAATGTATTATGATGAATGCATTTGTATGGCGAAAAATATGACAAAACTGGAGCCCAACACTTTGGTATCATCTTGATCCCTGGAATTGAAAGTTGCATAGTTTTGCGTTATTGCTTGTGTTAACAAGAATAGAAATCTTATCCTTCCCATACATATAATTCATCGAAAATAACGAACTGCATATCATTATTTTTCATTCTATTCGAGTCAAGTATCTCTCACATCATCAGTTTCATCTCCGTGAACCCTTGGAGTAAAAATCCATTAAAATCAATCATTCACTAATAAAATCAACTAGATCATTTTTTGGTTTTATCACACCAACAATAGAACATGATTAGGGTCTTTGGAGTAGGTAAAGTGAGTAAATTTTCCAAGACTACTAAACAGTCTATAGAAAACTAGTGAGTGTACAAATCCAACTTTCATATAAGCATAGTCGGGAACCCCCTCACATAGGGGCTAAAAAAAAGGTCATGTGAAGAAGAGAATTGAATATTTCCCCTACAAAGCTTAACCAATCATAGAAGAATGAGCGTATATTGGGGTTTTTTTTTGAGAAACCACTGGTTTCATTTGGTCTCGGTGCTTCGTGAATCTTGAATCCATTTGGGGTCCTCAGGAGTCTCATCGGTCCACTTGTCTTCAATTCTCTTGAAGATATTTGGAATTTGATATCCTGCCCATATGTTCAGTCCCAACTGTTGAATATACCCGCCTAGAGGCTAACTGCGAGTTGGTAACCTTAGTGGCCTTTCTTAGGTATCTACATAGGTGATTGTGGGGTGATTCCAATGGTACCTGGGGTAGACATTGTATCACACTCTCAGTACCCTTGGAGGATGATCCCACGAAAGCGAGGGTTGCTTGCACCGAGAAGGGATATTACATGGAGGTTGGAGTAACTGCTTCTCATTTCTTCATTGATGGCTTGACATCCCATCTTCAGAAGATCCTTGAGTCTACTGTTGCTTAGTTGATCTCTTTTAGTTTTCTTAGGAGTGTGTTTCTTTGAATTTCATCATCGATCTTAGGATCAAAGATTTTACAATATAGAAGGTATGGAACTTGATCCTCAGGAACCTCAACACAATGTTTCTAATGAAGGAATGATCGGAGATAAAACTTCTAAGATTGAGAGTATACCTCCTGGATGTAGCCATCATGTAGAAGAACTGATCACTACCATCGTTGAAATCCTTTCATCTTACATCAATCCTCTTTTTACTGATCCACTTGGCCAACTAGTCACTGATCCACCATCTAAGAGATATTTTGATGCCTATTTTTCTTACTATTTACCACCCAGTTCAACCCCTACACGATCTCCTGGCATGAACTCATCATCTTTTGGTTTTCTTGAAGGACCTGGGAATTTATCTTTTTCCACAACTCCTATAGTTGATATTGCTAATGCTTCATATTTACCAGAAACATTGGTGACCCAGGTAATCCCGACTCAACCACTTGCATGTACATCTTCCTTTGCACATGGGTCAGGCAATATTGCTTCTTCACTCTTTCTACACATGCAAACACTAAGTGATTTACTTGGTCATTCCATCGATGACATGGCCAACAATCAAGTCATTCATACAACTACAGTTACACGAGATAATCAGCCTCCATCTCAACCATCACATATTAGTACACCCTACATTGGAGGTCAATCTTCAATGGGAGGTCAACCTTTAGCTAGGGGGAAACCTTCAGCTGCATGAAAAATTTTTGCTGGGAGTAAACCTTCATGGTTGAAACATCAACCTATCTGGGGGAACTTTGTTCCTGCTAGTACTTATATCCCTACTACCACTGGCCTATATCATGGACATGCATTTCCAGGAACTGCTAACCCTTTGTGGGGTCAACCCAAGCCGACGAGAATTCTTCTGCAAGGAACTTTTCCCTTTCAACACATAAACCCCATCATTCCAAAACAATAGTCCCTTCAACCTCAATACATGGGGGGACCATCAGGTCAATTGTAGTACGTAGGAGGTCCATCTATTCAGTCACAGTATATGGGTGGAAAACTAGGACAACCACCTTATATGGGTAGACAATCAGGACAACCCCCTTTCATGAGTGGACAACCCAGGCAACCACCATATATGGGAGGACCATCTAGCTTTGCCATCTCACCAAAACCTGAATATGATCCTACTGGTGTTCCCATTCCATATGATTACTACTAGTATCCATAGGCCAACCAATAACTTATGTTCTTGGCTACATTAGATCTGCTAGATCTGTCATGTTTGATCAATGATCCCATCTAGCATGCTACATTTTGGCCCACTATCCCTGCCGAATTACCGTCCGACATCTATAAATTCGACGAAAAACCTGGGGAATATCCTAACAATCATGTTATGACTTTCCATTTATGGTGTTATTTCAACTCTTTGATGGATAATTTCATCAGTCTTAGGATTTTTCAGAGAACACTTACAGGTGCCGCAAGAAAATGGTAAATTAAGCTACCACATAACTCCTTTGTCGAATTTAATTCTCTTGCCATGGTTTTTTTGACACATTTTCAATTGCATATACAGTATGAGACCGGTACCGATATTTTGGCCTCACTTTGACAATCCTCTTCCACCCACATATCTGATCAGATTCGTGAGTGGAGAGGGCAGAGGTGGTTAATTAAAGCGCCCATCCAAGACCAACTCCTTGCAGATTGGTTTACAAAGTTTCTCTTGCCTCCCATCGCCTGTGATGCTTCTATGGGAAACATTGTTACTAAGGAGCAATATATAAACTGTGTGCAGTATTTGGACTTGGTCTACTCCGAGTCCGAAACACTTTAAGATCTGATCCCTAATGCTCCTCGTTCATCGAACAATCCAACAAAACCTGCTCTAGAACCAATTTATGTTTCGAACACCAAGACTACTTCCACTCCTTATCAAACCTCCGAGGTGAATGCAATTCAATCCTCTTCATCTCTTTAACTAGAGGGTAAGAATAAAAACAAGGGTAAATCCAAGAAATCTTCTAACGAGTAAGATAATCCAAATAGTGTTGATACTCAATTGACTAGGAAACCTAAGCTTCCTTGTATGATTTGTGAGGAACACCACTACATGAAATAATGCCCTTATCGTGAGGAAATTTCTAAATTTTTGAAGGGTACCTCCCAACCGGTTCAACAACAAAATCTGGTTGCGCAAAATCCTGCCCCTTTGTAAGGGGGAAATGTAGGTCATTACCACCAATGTGATTCTTTGTCAAATGCCTCGAAGGTGTAAGGAGGTTAATATGACAACTCGAGCAAACACTTATGACATTCCTCCAGGTAATTAGACTAAAGGAAAGGTTTTCGATCATCCCTCCACATATACTCCTCCTCCATCTTCCAATCCTCTTCAGATTGAGAATCCAACCTATGACGCAGTGTTGCACTCTCCCAAACATGTAATTTGAAAAGCGACATTTAATCCAAATGCTAGCGTTGTCCAAAACTACAACATTGTTGAAAATTTGGTGTAGGTGCCTTGTGATATGTCATCCCTTGAAGTTCTAAAGAACTGTCCAAGTTAACATAGAACCTTGTTGTCAGTCATTGGAGCTATGGATCCATAGGAGTCAAACTGGATCGCATTTAATCTGGATCATTTTAAGGAGAGGATATCCCACCACTTAGCATTCTAGATTCAAGTTTTGGTTGGTGGAAAGAACATCCATTGCATTGTTTTGGATGAGGGAGCCTCCACTTGTGTCATGTCTTTTTCTTGTTGGAGAGCTCTCGGTTCTCCTAAACTTATCCAGTCCATTAACACCTTGAAAGCATTTGATGGATGTGGTTTCCAACCTTGTGGATTCTTGAAATATTTCTCTGTGACATTGAAGGATAAAACTATTTCAGTTGATATCAAAGTAGTTTATGCACCCCTGGAATACAATTTGTTACTTGGTCATAGTTGGTTCTACGTGATGACTTGCATCACATCTAAAGTGTTTCGTATCTTACAATTTCCCCATCAAGGAAAAATTATCACCATTGAACAACTGGACTATATAACTCCAAATATCCACAATGTTGCAATGAATGATGTCCCTTTTCTAGGACAATCTAGACTTGAGAGTGTAAGGGTAGGTCTCCTTAAGGATTCCTTGCTCATGGGGATTTTTCCTTTACCTTCTCCTACCATCCTGTAGGTTTCCATGTTAAATATGATTTCAACTCAGGTATGACAATCCATAGAATTATTTGATCCTTTGGTAGTACTTGGTCTCGATGAGCATAGTTCATTGTCTCTCTCAATCTTGTTAAAACATGAAACAGACCCCCCTCCATTCCATTCGAGTCTCACTCTGGATTGCATACTTGAACCTTATTTTTCTCCACCTAGTGAAAATGTTCCCATTAGTAACCAACCTCCTAACTGGGGAAAGAAGAAAAATATCTGGAGGAAATGATGCTTGGGGGGAAGTTCTCCAGCATCTGGGCATCATGCTGGAGAAAACCCACTAGCTTTTGTCATGCAAGCTGGGGGAAATACATCTATAGAGAGATACACTACTAGGAGTGATCCTCGTTTGAGGGTTGTTCCCATCATAACATAGTAGTCTTTTATAGAACGATCTTAGTCTTTATTCTTTATCGTGCTTGTAAATACATGAGAATAAGCTATTGATCTCAGTATTTTTTCTTTTTCGTTCTCATTAATACATGAGAATAGGTTACTGAGTATACTTTTATCACTTTTTCGGACTCATAAAATCTATATGAAAAATGAACTTTTTGGAGTCTCCTTTAAGCTCTTTTCAGACTCCCTAAACTTGAAAAGATTGCCGAGTGAACTTGTCTGCTTTCACACTTTTTAAAAGGGTTATAAAGGACATCTTTTGATGTTTGGTTTATTTCTTTTCAGATTTGAAAGAACTACTTTACGAAGAATGAATTTTCTAGAACGAACTTAGTCTTTGTTCTTTCTCATGCTTGTAAATACATGAGAATA
This sequence comes from Picea mariana, assembly GCA_032191745.1. Lineage (NCBI taxonomy): Eukaryota > Viridiplantae > Streptophyta > Pinopsida > Pinales > Pinaceae > Picea > Picea mariana. Next base: position 31,593 of record JASDQU010010192.1, read on the forward strand.
AGTTATCGATCTCAGTATTTGTTCTTTATCATGTTCGTTAATACATGAGAATAGGTTACCAAGTATGCTTTTATCACTTTTTTGGACTCGTAAAAGCTATACTAAAAATGAAATCTTTGGAGTCTCCTTTAATCTATTTTAAGACTCCCTAAACTTGAAAATATTGTCAAGTGAACTTGTCTCCTTTCAAACTCGTTAAAAGGGTTATAAAGGGTGTCTTTCAATGTTTGTTTTATCTCTTTTTCGGCTTCGAAATCACTAATTTATGAAAAAAGACTTCATTTCAAAGAACTCTTTAAAATATTTTTGAACTCCTTAAGAACAAAAAGATTGTGAAGCAACCTTGTTGTCTTTCACTCTTGTAAAAGTGAAATAGAAAGAACGTATGTTGAGCGGTAGTTTATCTCTTTTTCGTTCAAGCATGATTAGAAGAGTTTTCCTAGGTATCATTTTATACTTTTTCGGGCCCTGGAGACTAATTTCATGAAAAATTCCATCTGGAGTCTTCTTTATAAATCTTTTCAGACTCTCAAAATATGAAAAGACCATCAATTTTTCTTTCCTTGGACTTGTAAAATCTACACAAGGACCTATTTGGGAACGAACCCTTCCTTCTTTAGTTTTGTTAAATATGTGAATACAAAACTCATCGAAGTTGAGCTTATATTGAGCATCTATTATCCTCCTCAAGCTCTCTAAAAAACAAAGAGGTACTCGCCTATCTGGGTGGGGGTAATTTTTTAGAAGTGGGTCAAATCTTTCATTTATGGCAACTTGATGTCGCCCTTTGTCATGTTGTACCCCCAATATGTACAATCTCATGGATGCATTTTGATTGAGTCATGGAGATATGAATCCACATTGTATGTTCGGTGGACATATCCTTAGTCAATAAATTAATGGATCCACAGTGTATTGGTCGGTGACCATGCTTCGAGTCAGATTATTCTGGGTATAGGTATGCCTACCTCGGGGATGATATTTGTATATTGATGGATGTTTCCTTTATTTTATGATAGGTCTTCTGACTTTAGTCCCTTGATTCCACATTATTACAAAGTGTTTCAGACATTATTTTTCTGCTTTGATCTCACATTTTGGGGGGCATATGTTATACATCATTTTGTCAACCTTTGTTAAGTGTCGCACTTCACCCTGCTTGGTGTCATTAGTGTGACAAATGCCATGGTTCATTCTACTAAGTGTCATACCTTATTTGTCACACTTTTCCTAAGTGTTTCCACCTAAACACCATGCATGAATGATCCATTACATCCCTTTGAGCATCAAGAAGAAGAAGAAACCTTGAAACCTTGACAATTTGACCTTTTTCACTCAGTCCCGTCTTCATTTGACCATGGTCACCCGATTTTCACATTGGGGGAGTGACCATCCCCTTGACATAGTGTTGGGGGAGCGACCAAGTCACTCTATATTCCCTTCTAGGGGAGTGACCATGCAGATTTGGTCAAATCCCATGAATCTAGGGGCATCTTTCAAGGACTTTCTAGATAGTTCTTGGTTTGTTTTCTTGTTTTCATGAAGATATGATTCAAGCCTCTTTCTATCCTACCTTGGGAGAAAGAATAACCATGAAGATAAATCAAATCATAACCTAATCCACCTTATCCTCAACCATGTATCTTATTTACCCTAGTGGTTAACCCTTTCTACATCTATATAATCAGGCCATTTTAGAGTGAGGGGGATTGGAAAAGAAGTATACCAAACTTATGATCTTTTCAGGGAGTGCCAAACCTTTTTTTATGTTAATAAGTTTATTTGGATTCATTTTCAAGGGATGAATAAAGAATCTTGGAGGATTGCAACATCATTAGGTTGTAAACTTATTTCTTTTTCTTGAATATAAGAACTTGGCCTATTTCTCTTATACTTTCTTGTTTATTTCTTGTCTATTTGATTACTTGGTATAAGTTATCAAGTTGGTAGGGTTTCTATTACATGATAATAGATAATGGTAGAAGGATATTTCTCTGTTCTTGCAAGTTTGACTTTGTGAGGGAGCTTCTTGGATTGGAGCTCAACCATTGGAGCGGCGAGGAAAAATGTCATAAATCAGGTACACATACATTTTTCCCTTCTCCCTCAACCCTCCCATAAGAAAATAGAATAACTAGTTAGGAGGATGTTAGTGTCCACTTTTTAGAGTTCGTCTCACTTGTAGGAAACCCAAGTGAGGGGAACTCAACCTTCCCATAGGGGGAGAATTCTCACCACATGGACTACAAGAACTAGGTTTCCGCAGTCATGAAGGGAGGGGAGTAATTCATCAAAACCATTCTACTTAGCATCCATTCATTATGATTTATATTAGTTACAAAAAAATATAAGAAAAAGTAACATATTCATATTAACCATTCATACATTATATGTGCACAATAAACAAAATAGTAAACAAACACATCACAACATAACACAATGTTGGTCCTCGACCAAGTTTTGGGGAAACTTTGGTCATTTTTGGCCCACTTTTGGACTTCAACACACTGGTCAAAGAAGGAGTGCCCATGCAAAGATGAGATTGTGGATCTCATTAATTTTGAGGGTTATGTGGACCTAGTAAAGGGTCCTCTAGGGTTTTGGAACAGGTTTATGGGATGTCGGCCCATGGTGTTTTCCCATGTTTAGGCCTTATTGTAAGGGTTTGTAAAATATAAATAAAGAAGAATGTATTGTAGAAGCAGCTAGCTGCAAGTAGTTCGAGTTTCTTTGTGCAAAAGAATGTATATGGTCGAGGATTGGTGCTTGACTGTGATTTTGTAGAAGGTGCTAAGTGTCATGAGAAGATATTTTGGCTATGTGCAATTGACTTAGTTTTGGAAGGAGGATCTAGTGCTTAGTGCCCAGATCTCCTGTCTAGTGCGGAGTTCGACTCTGTGCCTTAGTGCACAGGAGTGAATGAATGTAAGATCTTGGAAAATAATAAAGAGGCGAAGTAGTTTGTGGATGTAGCCCCACCCTGGGGTGAATCACGTATATCTGGTGTCTCATGTTTTTCTTTGTGTTGTGTTATTTATATTATGAATCTTCTTAGTGCATTGATTATGATGTGTAATAGATAGATCTTTTGTTGCTTAAGTAGTTCACTTATGTTAGGGGTATCTGAATGGTAGATTTAACTTATAGTGCTAAGTGTTAAGTGCTTAGGGTATATAATCATTTTTTGTCACTGTCGATCTACCTTTGATTATGCTCTACGATGCTAATAGGGTTAATAAGCTAATGCATGTCACTGCCTAAGCATTAAAAAAATATTTTGCGAAGTACTCTTATCACATATTCGTGTCCCAGCCTAGTTATAAACACCAGCGTCTTGTAACCCCCATTGCTTCTACCTCGGGTGAGGCTTCTCTTACTTCGCAGGTGTTTCCAAAAGGGTCGGTAGTCAGGGTTTTGTTGGTGCGTTGTTAAGCATTGAACCCTGGGTCTACCCCTCTGCCAACAAGTGGTTCTGTTGTTGGGACCTGAAACTGTGATTGCTGGGAAGTGAAGTAAAGAAAAAGAGAATCTCTATGCGTAGATCTGTTGCTGAAGTGCATAGTACTCTATTTGACTTGCGAAGCTCGGTGCCAAGAAAGTAAGCTATTCTGAAGAAAAGAGGTAAGACCCTAAAAGAGGTAAGCTTTGTGCTTTGGCAAGATAAAGATAAGTGAAAATTTTTGTTTTGAAAGCATGAAATTAAGTATGTTTAATAGATTTTTCCCTAGTATGAAGGCTAGGGTGCAGTTGAAATAAATAATTGATTTGAGTAAATTTAATGGAAATGAAAAAAGATATGTTATTCCTATGCATATGAAGAATTTTTGGACTAATAAGTGGATGCAGGAACCTAGAAACAATTTTTTGCAGGTCCAACACTATGATCCTAGGGGAAGTGCGCAGCACAGAAAAGATTGGGGAACATTTAAGAGAAAAAGAGGATTGACTTTGTGTTATAATTGCATAAGGCCGAGACATCTTGCTAAGGAATGTCTTGGAGTATGCCCTATTTTTCTTTGTTGTAAGGTTGTTGGTCATGAGGTTGAGGATTGTCCTAGGATTATTGCTCAATTTTAATGAATCAACTTACAATGTCGTGACCGGCCACTGCTCTGCGAACCTAATCCTGGACTCCTCTTCAAATGTCCTCCAACTTCTTTGCTTTGTATCTCTCTTTGCACAAGGATGGCTAAAGGGTTGGGACAATGGGAATGTGCAATTGGGTAGAGTTTCTTTACTCTTATTCTCCTCTTCCAAATGGTACCCCTAACCCTTCTTTTATAGGCTAGAAGAAGCTAGGTATTTGGACGAACCCTCAGCCATGCATGGTCGGGAGTTTCAGTTAACTCACCCAAAGCTGTGTGTTCCGTCGACAACTTTCATTTTTTCATGATTTTGTAGGTACACGCAGGTTGTTTTGGGTCAGCTAGCATGTACATGTATGCAATAATGGAGTATGGTGCGTGAGCCCTTATAAAATAGGTTTTTTAAATATTTGTTCAACAATGCTTTGGCAAAGAAGGGATCTGAGATGGTTTGATGCCAGGTAAGCATGTATGGTGCAAATTAGGGTTATAATAGATGCCCCCTAATGTGTGAGGTCAGAAGAGCATCTGATGGCCGAAATACATTACCAATATTTACTGATGTGCTGAACAAGTGAGCCTAGGGACCGGGAACTAGGAGGCGTTGTCTGCAAAATAAAAAATGTCTCACCGAGGCAGGCATACCCATGCTCGGGATAAAATAGAATCATGGCTACCAATCAAATACACTGTAGATCCATGTCAAATAACTATATAAAATGTAGCCGCGAACAATACACAATGGAGCTACATCTCGAAATAAAAAATATATACATATAGAGTATCCATCTTCTAGAAGCTGATACGGCCTGATGGTTGGAGATGAGATCTTCAGAGCTCGAGCAACAACTTCAAAATATTTAAAACTCAAGGTAGGAGTGTAATATGAGTGTACGAATTCTCTACCTAGAGGTCTTCGACGGCTCGTCGGTCATGGACTAGATAATATTGATGATCAGACTAAAGGCTTCATTGATTTCAAACAAGGACTTGATTGGACATTCAGGATGGCCAGGTATGAAGGCAAGAAACAAATTGCAGAGGGGCCGACTCAGGCTTGGTAGAAACTTCCCTTGGACAACAACACGACAAATGATGAGACTTAGGTAGCATGGAATTAATCATAAGTTTATGAAGCAGGAGGCGATGCAAACTCTCCTTATGTTTGGAATAATAACCAAACAGAGGAGGAAACAACTCTATGTAGCGAGAACAACTTCCTAAGGTCGTATTACATCCCATAGTTTGACGAACAAACAGATAGATATGATTTATCCAAGGGCGACTCATTATGCTGCCAATAAAGAAAATACTTTTCCCTTCCTATTTTTGGGGTATATTTGTTTTTTTTTGTCCTTTTCAATAATTTTGGAAAAAGAATAAAAGAATGTTACATTATAAAGGAGAATCAAGTGTCGCAAACATACTAGTTCCAAGCGCATGGAACACAGGGATGTTCAGGGCAAAGAGACATATGCAAGAAAAGGACACTCAGGAAAAATCCTCTAGGGGCCAAAGGTGTCAAGACGCAGAGGTAAAATGCTATAGGGATTGCATATAAGGCATGCTTCAAATGGTTCAATTAAGAGAAACATGGAGCCAGAATTAGGCCAAAGATGCGGGTATGCAAATGCAATTAATAAGACACACAATGGTAACGTCCTTCGATGTAAGTTTAACAAGCCCAGAGAAGGTAAGCTCGGTGGTTTTTCATATTTAGAGAGTCTAAAAAAACATAAAAGGAGACTCCATTGGGGTGCCTTTTTTGAAGATAGTCTAGTCGGTTCGAAAAAGGGGTAAACTATCACCGAAAAGACGTCTATTCAAAACCATTTTAATGAGTGTGATAAGGACAAGATCACTCGGCCATTTTTTCATTTTTAAGGAGTCTGAAAAAATCTTAACTATGGACTCTGTCAGGAATCTTCTTCTGGACCGGTTTAACGAGTGTGAAAGAATAAGGTCACTTGACAATATTTTCAATTTTAGGGAGTCTGAAAAGAGCTTAACTATGGACTTCGAGGGGGTTCCTTTTTCGTAAGTTTAGTCCCTCAGGCCTGAAAAAGGGATAGAATTATACCTGAGGGTACTCTTCTGGAGAACTAAATTTCCATAGAGTATACCTTTGTTCGTACAGTTGACCGTCCGGACCGAAAAAGGGGTAAACTACTGCCGAACAGACGTGACTTCAAATTTCAATTTAACGAGTGTGAAAGGCCACAAGATTGCTCGATAATCTTTTCATGTTTAGAGGGTCTAAAAAGGCTTAAAGAAGACCCGTAGAGGTTACTTTTCTCAGTTAATCCGGACGATATTGAAAAGCATAAATGCAGTCTCGCCGAATGTTGCTTTCGGATCTCAAAGCGAGATTGAAAATCAACAAAGTTAGCTCATGATCGACACTTTGTGGGTTGATGTTGGGTATCTCCTCGGGGGAGCAGTATGCTCCGATGAAAACATTCTCTATGACACCAGGGGTTCTGGAGATATTGATAGGTATCATTTCAACAATGGTTTTCATATTACCCTCAACATAGATCTCGTGTGTAGCTAAGGGATTAATAGGACAAGACCTATCTCCAGTCATAATCAAGGTGAATTATCCGACCTCAATTTTGCTTAACTCTGGGAGGAAGTATGATCTATGATGAAGATTATCCCAGGGTTTGTTTGGACTAGTCATTTCTTCAATAACTGCTTCATATGAGGGCAAGACTAAGTCTAATGAATCGATGTCAGCGAGAGAACCCTGAGCCTAAATAGGCTCTAGAAGTGGATCAAACTCTTGTGCAGGAGTTGGATCAGTGTTGGTTGAATCTTGTTGGACTAAAGAGTATGCTACTTCAGCTGCAGACAAGGGTATGGACATGCCTGGGTGCCCTGTCCCATCCATCGTGGTTGATGGAGAAGGAAGTATCCACAGATCGTCGAAGTAAGTCATGTGGAACGATGAAACTTGAAAAATCTCAACCTTATGTTGATTGGATATAAACTTGATATTGCCTTGAGGGGGCGGGTAATCGAAGGTACCCATCAAAGATGGGCACAAACCAACCCCTACGTTGACTACACCTGGTTGAGGATTATTAATCATTGGGACCATGGATGCCCCCAATGAAGGGCCAGGTCTAGAGAAAGACAATTGATCGATGGTCACTATCCGGCCCTCGTGTGGAAACAACAAGACCCAGAAAACTATATCAACCACACCTTGCATGGAATAAGTCCAACTCCTCCCTAAAAAGAGGTTATAGTCGAGGGGCACATCAACTACCTCTACCTCGACACACATGGTCTTCCCTCCTAACTACACAGGGAAAGAGGGAATGATGCCATGTGGTCGGAACGAACGATCGTCGAAAATAGTGAGGAGAGTAGGTGATGGAGACAAAGTGGGTTGGCCAACGGCCTTCCAACATGCCAATGACATAATGCATGTCTAGGCTCCCTCATCAACCACCATGCGGAAGATATTCTGAGTAAAATTTTTCATGGGATAAGCCACTACAATCTGAAATGCTACGTGGTAAGGTAGACGAGGTTTTAGGTTGGTTGTATCCAGCATGATTGTACCCGGATTACAAGTCTCGGTAGATCCTAAAGCAGTTAACAAGGCTTTCCTTTGGGAAGGGCAGCTTTGGAGGACCTCCAAAGTGGACACCGCACAAGGGGTTTGTGATAAATATTCCACCACATAATAGTTCTGGGTGGCCCTTGCGTTTGGGTTGTGAGAATATTTTTTGAATGCATCTTTGGGGATGTGTGTCATTGTTTCACCCAACGTCTTCTCAATCTGTAGAGGAAGAGATGGGATTTCGGCTTCTTTTCCCTTCTCAGAAGTGCTTGGTTTACTATAGTCATGCATTCTAGTCGATATAAAAGCATCACCCTTCACCATATATACATTCACGGATGCAGGGTTGTTCAAATATGGAGAGGATCCTTGGTTGCCCCCTTCCATGCTTGCAGAGGCTTGGGTTAGATTTTTCCCATGTTGAAATGGATTAGTTAACACAACAGGTTGTTGTTGCATCACAAACTTTTGGGCTTCTGCAAGTCGAGGACATAGATGGGTCGGGTGGTATTCCGCACATAAGTTGCATGGATACCTCACCTTCTGTTTCTCAGTGTTGCCCCCGCCAACATTATCGATAGGTTTTTTATCCCCCTTACCCTTCTTTTGTTGTTTTTTCTTTCCTTCAGGTTGCTAGGTGGCCTTTGCATTAGTCGATTGCACTGTGTGTACATCCGACATTTTGGTAGGGGGAGCGTCCAAAGCAGTAGTTTGGCTGGCCGCTGTGTGTTGTATAGATAACTGTTGCAACTACTTCGTCAATTGCTCAGCGGGATTTGTTTGTGCTGAACCAACAATACCATCGTCATTTGGTCCAACTCTCTGTCTGGTGTTATCAAGTATTGAGCATGGCGCATCTGGAAAGATCTCGTACAATAAACCAGACTGAGAATAGATTAGCTCAAGTTGTTGAGCTCTCATGATGGTGTCTTCTTTGGAAAATACTCCCAACGTTGCGACATCTTTGGACAACTCTGAAACCAAAGACTTAAGAAACCACTCAAGCAGGAATGCTGGTGGGACTGGTACCTTAATTAAACTCTTTTGTGACCAGAGATATGGTCCACTTTTGTTTGTGAAAAATTGTCTAGCAATTCGGTGCCAGCGTCGTATCTCACAGGTAACTGGAAATGGTTTAGGAAAGCCATCGCCAGTTCACCAAAGGAAGAGTATCTTGAGCGATCGATCTCAATGTACCATTTCATGGCACTCCCAATGAGAGTACATAGAAACAATCACAACTGTATAGAGTCGTCTTTCAACGAGTTAGATGAGCACCAAAGATGGAAGGTAGTTACATGATCTCCTAGATCTTTGTTAGGCTTGGCTTCAAACTTTGGGATGTCCAAAGGAAACTTCATCGACATAGA
>JASDQU010010192.1:67194-83025 GCA_032191745.1 Picea mariana
TGGAAACAAAAACCTTCACTTAATGCAAATTTTCAACAACTTTTCAATTCTTTTTTTTTTTTTTCTTAAAATTTTTTCTAAGATCTTTTGAATCAACAAACTTAAAGAAGGAATTCACTTGAATATGAGCTACTTATTATCTAAGCAAACTTTCAAGAACTTATGAAAGCAAAGACTTTTCCCTGGTTACTAATGCAAAATAACACTTTTCAACCAAACAAAGAAAATGAAAGATTTTTTTTATTTTATTTGAATGCTCACAAAGCAAAAAGGAAAAATATCAACAAGTCAAAAACCAAGAAAAAATTATGGCCTAATCGCAGATCGCAAAGAATCACTTCAATAAATCACACACTAACAACTTAAAAAATGACTCTCACACTTCTCTAAAAACCCTAAAGAAAATTTTTATGAAAACTTTTAAATGAAAAAAGAAAGCTACGGTTGAGATCAAACATAAGCTACTGACTGCTAGGACAAATATTCAAAAACCTGAGAGGTATAGCTCTTGTCAAGGGAAAATATGACTACGTCACCCTAAAAAAAAACTATCATGCACAAGCACACTACTGACAATTCAACAACAAGCGTGTGCACGCGAGCTGTGTAGAGATAGAGGGTGTGTACACACGTTCTGGCCTTATACAGGCTACGTGTATATCTAAAACTCTGAAACAAATAAAAATAGACAATCCAAACTAGGAAGAGACCACTGATATTGAGAACCAGGATCTCTTGAAGGCTTGGACACTTTCTTTAACAGAAAAAAGAAAACAATGTAAGGAAAAAATTTGTAAAACAAACCAATCTGAGATGAACCCTAAGCTATAGAATGCAAACAACCAAAATGAGAAAGAGTTCCAGAAAAACCCTGAGAATGATTGATTCTGACAGGGAAGAGGATGACTGCCTCAAAAATTTTCTGGAATCATACACGCTACTGTTACTTCTTCAGCTAGTGTTTACATGTGGGTTGTAAGAAAGTAAGGCACGAGTACACGCATGCAGACCTTATGCAGGCCACGTGTACCTCTGTGGGTCTCGGAAAAAATTACAGCCGAGCAAAGAAAGAGAGATAGATGGTATGGAAGACCAGAATCTTTGTCAGCTCAGACTTTGCAGAAACTTCAAAGAACATGAAAGAAAACCATTCTTTTAAAAATAGCCAAAAATATTCCCAAGAACCCTAGAGAATTCCCCAGTATGGTCACCAATTCTATTGTGGTGGGAAATCCCCCTACGGACTAGCATTTAGGGTCATATTATGCATGCAGATAAGACCAAAAGAATTTTACTTTCTACCTTCATCCCAAACCTAATCCCCATTTCTTTTAAGAAAATACATGGTTAAATCAACATACCTTGTTCTGGATGTTCGATGTTGATCCTTCTTCATGCTTGATCTCTTGTTGGCAGTTATCATCTCAAGACTGACCTACATACAAAACAAGCGACAAAATCTACATGCATTTGTTCTACATATTAATCGGTTAGAGATTCAAACATATATTCGCTAAACTATGAAGAACTCATATAGTGGGACGTGAAAATCATTTCTTTAGTATTAACTTTAATGAATCAACTTACAACGTTGAGACCGGCCATTTCTCTGTGAACCTAATCCTGGGCTCTTCTTCAAATGTCCTCCAACTTAATTTCTTTGTATCTCTCTTTGCACAAGGATGGCTAAAGGGTTGGGACAATGGGAATGTGCAATTGGGTGGAGTTTCTTTACTCTTATTCTCCTCTTCCAAATGGGACCCTTAACCCTTCTTTTATAGGCTAGAAGAAGCTAGGTATTTGGACAAACCCTCGGCCATGCATGGCCGAGAGTTTTAGTTAACTCACCCCAAGCTGTGTGTTTCGTCGACAACTTTCCTTTTTTCGTGCTTTTGTAGGTACACGTGGGCTGTTTTGGGTCAACTAGCATGTACACATGTGTAGTAATGGAGTAGGGCACGTGGGCACTTATAAAAGAGGTTTTCTAAAGATTTGTTCAGCAGTTCTTTGGAAAAGAAGAGATCTGAGATGGCCTGATGCCAGGTAAGCATGTATGGTGCAAATTAGGGTTATAACACTATCGTTATTAGAAACATACCCCACTTGTCTGTTTGTCTACCCACATTGTGTTAAAAGCTAGAATGTCAGGCGAACCCAGCGAGTTGGAGAAGTCTGTTGAGGAAGTTCTTAAGAATCTCATGGCCGACAAACCTATATCTGAGGGTATTCATGCATCGTCGACTAGGGGACTGCACGCTTCCCCTTCGACCGGACGTCATTCCACCCACACCAACCATGTAACTAAAAAACAAAGTAAGCACCGCGGTGATCTAGCTAACGCAAAGCAGATACCATCGATCCTGCCTGAGTATGTTCTACCTCTAGCTGGCACTATTAACCATGACAATATCCCTCATGATTTTGAGTACTTCATGTTCACTGCATACATTCTGAAAGGAATTTGCATAGTCGGGAGTCAGTTAGGACAGATCCTTTTGTTGAAGCACGATGAATTCAACTTAGGAGACCAGAAGAACTATGCCATGTTAGCTCCTCACTTCTAATTAACGAAGACAACCATAAATAAACCTCGCATTGTCTCGCAGCCATGGATTAAGGAGTTGGCTCAGTCAACCCTGTTGAACATGATGAAGATCCCACATTTTGGCCACCACCAGGAGGTTAACGCTTGCGTTAAACTCCTTCTGTCGTTCTCTCATGGAAGATATCTATGGCTTGATAGAAGGATTACTGTGGATCTAGTTTTGATCCACCGGATCATAGGTTTAAGTGTGAAGGGTCCTGACCCACAACAGTTCTATTCAGGAAAGGCCTCAGATTGTTCATTAGCACATCACATCAAATAAGCCTATGAAGAGGTAGAAAAGGGGAAGTGAGGTTACAAGGTAGCCTCCATACAGGATGTCACAGTGCACCTTGTTTTCCAACTCTTAACTAGCAAACTAGTGAGGAAGAACCGCCCCACACAGGTCATCGGATTCGTGGTGGACGTCGTAGGAAAGTGTGTGGAGGGCATGTAGATGAACTAGGTGAACTACCTCATCAACGAATTAGAAAAGAATTGTCGCGAAGCCCGGGACTTGGGATATGAATTTCATTACAGTTGTTTGATCACCCTAATCACATTTTTGGCTTGGAAAATGCCCGAAGGAGAAAATTTCCCGGAGATTGAACCTACGGAGCCCCTAGCCGCTCGGTTTTCCACCCTGTGGTATACCAATGACATGACGAAACAATGGCAGTCTAATGTCACATTTCATGGATATTATTAGCATTTGAAGGTTGCCATTGAATCATTCCCTCATATGAAACCGCGTACCCTACATCAGTACCGACCCATAGTCAAGTTTCACATTGATCCCCACTTAAATTACATCACTGCATGAAGAGATAAACACCAGGAAGAATTGTAGTCATACTACAAGATGACAGATGAAGATATGGAGCATATTACAAAGGAATGGCCAGAAGAATTTCTTGTACGTGTCGTCGATGCAGAGTTATCTGACACTAACACAATAGGAAGCTTAATAGTTACATGAGTTTAACATGTCGGACAGTCTAGTGGGATGAAGAAGCGGAAAAAGCAGGATGAAATCCAGGACATAAAGAGTGACGAAGAGGACAAAACTTCTGGAGATAATGAGTCCGGCTAGCTAGGAAGAGGAGAACATGAAGCAAAGGGACAGGGAGGAGGAGATGAAGGAGAAGAAGAGCAAGGAGGAGGTGAAGCTACACCACCTGAAGATCCCCCTATTGGGACAGTGACACCGCAAAAGAGGAAAGTTTCTCTGAAGAAACCTTCAGCAAGGAAGAAGACGTGTGCCAATAAGCCACAATTGGAAGCCACTCTCACCAATGACGAGATCAGTCTGGTCTGCGGAGCTATGAAGGACGCCTCTGAAGACATGTTGTAGAGATACTAAGAGAAGCATAAGGAGTTATACAAAAGGATTGAGAGATAATTGAAGGAAGTACAATAGGTTGTTCTCTTGGTCCATGCAATACATATTGTGTCATCTGCGCCTTCCTCATCACAAACCACAAAATTTGGGAACGAACCATCCCAATTAAGAAGGCTTGAGAATGCAACAAAATCTCGGTTCCAGAGAGATCTGGAAGAGAATGATAAGGCTACATAAGGGTTGCAAAAGGAGAAATATGAAGTCCTAGTACAATTATGAGCAGTAAAGGATAATGTAGTTTCCCATGAAAGAGAGAAAGAAGAGCTTTAGGACTTAAGAAGCGGTAAGTAAATCATGTCGCTCTGTGCCAGGCTTGGCGCAAGAGGAGAAAGAGTCGGTCAAATCTCAAGTAGCAAAGCTCCTAGAGACCCTCCAGTAGCTTCAGGCTAGGATAACTAAACTACAAGCCCGAACAATGTTGATCACCCCATAGGAGGTTTGTGACCAGAGGGAGGAGTCTGCCAAAAATGCAATAGTAAGCATAAAATCCCTTGCTTTAGCATGTAAACAGTTGAGTGACAGAAGCACCCAGACGTATGAACGCCTCACCAGGGATCCAGAGTTAAGGAAGCTATAAGCTCAGTTATAGGAGCCGCAACATCAAGCATTCTCATTGTAGGTGCAGATGAAGTAGCTCACAGTAGTGGAAAGGATGAAAATATCCTAGGAGCAACGCATAGTACAACAATAGATCACTGCCCTCCAAGGTAAGATGATGGAAGTAACCCAAAAGTTACAACCTATGTAGGATGAAGCCTACAAGGTGTTCAAAGAAATCGATGGCCAAGGTTCACAATTAGATCAAGTAGTTGCAACAGTAGAACAAATCCTGGAAGGGACCGTTATAGAGCAGATAGTCCAGGAGCTCGCTGAGCAGGAGGCTTAGGTGAGGCAGCAAGTTGAGGTAGCTTGAGTTAAGCTTAAGACTTTTGAAGTAGCATTGTCTGGACCTGAGTGACTCAATATGAGTCATAGGTGAGTGTTGGGGGCATGTTGGACCTCAACCAAGTTTTGGGGAAACTTTGGTTAGTTTTGGCACACTTTTAGACTTCGACACACTGGTCAAAGAAGGAGCACCCTGGCGGAGCTGAGATCATGGATCTCAGCGATTTTGAGGATTATGTGGACCTAGTAAAGGGTCCTCTAGGGTTTTGTAATAGGTTTATGGAATGTTGGCCCATGGGGTTTTCCCATGTTTAGGCCTTATTGTAAGGGTTTGTAAAATATAAATAAAGAAGAATGTATTGTAGAAGCACCTAAGTGCAAGTAGTTTGATTTTCTTTGTGCAAAGGAATGTATATGGTCGAGGCTTGGTGCTCAACTATGATTTTGTAGAAGGTGCTAAGTGCCATGAGAAGATAGTTTGGCTCTGTGCATTTGACTTAGTTTTGGAAGGAGGATCTAGTGCTTAGTGCGCAGATTTCCTATTTGGTGCAGAGTTTGACTCTGTGGCTTAGTGAACAGGAGTGAATGAATATAATATATTGGCAAATAATAAAGAGGCGAAGCGGTTTGTGGACGTAGCCCTACCCTGGGGTGAACCACGTATATTTGGTGTCTCATGGTTTGCTTTGTGTTGTGTTATTTCTGTTATGAATCTGCTTAGTTCTTTAATTATGATGTGTAATAGATAGATATTTTGTTGCTTAAGTAATTTACTTATGTTAGGGGTAAATGAATGATAGATTTAACTTATAGTGCTAAGTGTTAAGTTCTTAGGGTATATAATCATTTGTTGTTACTGCCCCGATCTACCTTTGATTATGCTCTGCAGTGATAATAGGTTTAATAAGCTAATGCATGCCACTACCTAAGCGCTAAAAAAATATTCTGCGAAGTACTCTTATCGCAAATTCATGTCCCATCTTGGTTGCAGACACCTGTATCCTATAACCCCCCTTGCTTCTACCTCGGGTGTGACTTCACTTGCTTCGCAGGTATTGTCAAAAGGGCTAGTAGTCAGGGTTTTGTTGGTGCGCTATTAAGCTTTGAACCCTGGGTCTTTCCCTGTGCCAACACACAAAGACACCATATTTTAACGTGGTTCACCCAAGATGGGCTACATCCACAATGAATGGCTTCTTATATTATTACTGAGAATCATACCTTACAAAAGGTGAGCACTGCACTTATACATGATATCTCGATTATACCCCAAAATTCCCTTACCGTTCGCGCATACAGTGCACACTTAGTTTTCCTTGCTCACATGTTATTCTCATTCACTCTTCGCTCCTATACTATCCCAAAACCTTACATTATTATACATTTACATTAGGGATTAGTCAGTTTCAAAGGACCAAAATTCCTAACTAACTTCCTTCTTTCTTGCGTGCTGATCCTAAAAATGCGCTAACTGTTTTCCTTCTTTTGCACGCACTCTTGGGAAATTTCCAAAACTTGTCCCAAAATTCCTATCCCAACAGGCCCCCAATACTCACTCGTGGCTTGTCCCGAGCCACTTATTTCTACTGCTATTCTCACTTTAGTGTCACAACGAGCTTCTCGAAAGTGTCCTTTGTTGTTGCGATATTTTCATTTCCTTGCACTTCTTGTGACAAAATTTCTTCTGTCATCTACTCAATAATAAGATTCTTCAACTTCTCTTCACTCTCTTGTGCTACTTGCTTCACTATGCCCTGTGCTGCTGCAAGTTCTTCTATTACTCTAAAGGCTTCCTTCTGCAACAGTTCCAGCTTCTGTGAAAGATTCTACTGTTTTGTTCTAATTTGATTTATCTCTTGGTTCCGCTGCATGTTCTCGATACTTGCATTCACCTGCTCTGTTAGTGGCAGAGTGTTCATTGTATCTTTGATATTCTATGCCTTCTCCTACGTAGTTTGTAGCCTTTGTTCCTACGCTTGTATCTCTGCATTCTGCAACAACTGATTCCATACTTATGTGCTTTCTTCATACAACTTCACACATTCTTCATCCAAACTCTTAATCCTTTCCACTATTGTTGCAACTGTCTTATCCATTTTCTTTCTTTCTCTGGGTGGAGTACCTGGTGTTGTGCACGCTTCCAAGTCAACAATATTCGTGTGGAAGCCTTGAATAGATTCACTGATCTTCATCACTTTCTCTTCCAATGGAGTGTCTAATTCCATTGGTATCTATAGAAATTTGTTGTATACTTCCTGCACTGCGTTTTTCAACTTTCCTGCTCTCTATTCAACCTCATCCCGCTATTGCACTAGCTTTATTCAACATGTAGTGCTACATTTTCCTCGTTCAATTTAGCCAGCTCCATCATAGTCAACTCCACACACAACTGTAACATGTTCATAGGCAGTTGTGACAACACTAAGTCAATATGAATTATCACTCGTGCACACTCCTACATCTCTATTGATAGGGAACTCTCATGCCCTTGCTGCTATCTTCATTAATCTATGCTCTGTTGATGTTGATGGATATTGTGATGTTGTAGGTTGTGACCATGTAGGCTTGGATATACTCTTAGTATATTCTTCCTCTCCTATTTTGGCTAGCACTACCCTTGTTTATTCCAAAATTTGGTGTAGCGGTAATACTTATTCCTGCACAGTCGTATGCATCTCATCCTGTTTATGCGTAACTCACAGAAATGATTCCTCCATCACTTACTTTACTTGATCTCCGATTTTCTCTAATTCCTCCTTAGTCAAAGCTTGGATTGCTACTAGCTTGATGGATTTGCTCTTCTTATGCTTGTGCGTTGATTTCTTCTTCATATGTTCTTTCTCTTTTCTCCAATGGGCGGTGGGATTTCCTGAACATCACCTTCACCATTTCCTTGTTCTCCTTGTTCATATTCTATTTCTTCTTGATCCTTCTATAGTGCTTGTGTTTCCTTTTGCACTATTTCTGTCTCTAGAATTTTCCACTCATCATCCCAATCATTTACTATTTGGATGATTTCTTTCTCTGTCACCCTATAGTGCATCAAAAACCATTGGTGATCTAAATCCTTCTTTTCCTGAATATAGATGTGGTGTCACCCTATCTTAAATCGCACAATGTCCTTATAAGCTTCAACTATCTGCGATTGAATGTGCGACATGTATTCAATGCAATGTCGAATAGTCTCCTTATAGGCATAGAAAATTATATTATTGTCCAATTGTCTGTGTTTATGTGTGGTATTCCATAATGACACATATCTTGCTTCTAAGAATGGTTTCTCCATTCCATCTAGGAACTGCATCTCTTCTGGCTCCCTCCAAGTAGTCAATGCTATCAAAATTAATAACTAGGTGTAATGGAACTCTGTGCCTTTTTCTTGCGCCTCCCTACAATCCATTAAAAATTGATTTACCAAAAATGTTGACTAGTTCATCATAACTCTTGCAGTGCACTTCTCCGCTATTGCTATGACTCCTGCTGGCACCTGGTCCTTGCGACATTTTCTCAGTATATTATAGGCCAAAACCTATGTCTCAAATATTACAGTGTTGTCATTGATGCTTGCGATGTCTAGTCTGCGTGCTCCTCTAAATGTGCCATATTTTCCCTTCATTCTTTCTACCAATGATTTTTCCCATGTCTTGTCTATGAACAATGGTAGAGGGTATTCCCCTACTGATGGCAGTCCTATAATCCATGCAATAAATTGTGTGTCAATGGATACTTCTCTATCCAACCATAAAAACCATCCATGGACGCAAATTAATAATAGTTTGCAAATTTTTATCTCTATGGTCCTACCAAATTGGGGTATCTCCAACATATTTAGTATTCATGTTCGCTACAACCCTATCACCCATTCCTGTGGCTCAATTGTGATCACAAGTGATCTGAGGTTCATTCCTGCGTGCAAATAATTATGTGGCGCTAACTCTCAAAACTTCTTTAAATCTACCAGGTCATGGTCTGAACAGCTTAGGTTCCCTATTTCTCCTAACATATCTCCCTCGACAATAACCCCAGGTGGAATCATTGGTGTAACCATGTCATACTTTTCCTCCTTCTGTAGTCTGAATTGATTCGCTATCAACTTTCTTGGTGGCACATACTCTCTGGGGAATTTGACCAGATCAAATGACTCGGGGGTTTGTTCTTGTATTGGTGTTGATGTCTTCTTATTGCGCGACTTATTCATTCCTGATGTGGACACTCCTTCCTTTGGCATTTCCATAGCTCTCTATAGTTCGGTGATTCCTTCCACGCACTTGACTCTATTCTTTCTTAAGCTCTAGCTCTCCTCTCAATCTTTGTTCTCTTGAATATGAAAGCAGCAACAATATTTCCGTGTTTCCCTTGACATGATTTTATAACTTGCTTCCAACTATTATATTCCTCTTATGCCAACCTGTAGTCCCATCCGATTGTATTCACATTCAATTCCTACCATTTTTTGCATTAAATTCAGATTATTCGTTGGATCATTGTCTAGATTTTCCATCATGTCAAGATGTTTGTCGTCACTTTTCATTTATGACTACGAGTTCCGGCCATCTTGGCATGATGTTTGCTCTTTAATTATTTACCCATCCTTTGTGTAGATCTTTATCCTCGTTCTTCAATTCACCTTTATGTGCGCAATTTCATTCTTCTTCCTTTCTGCGACATTTTCTTATTCATCTTTGTCTTTTCTGAACAATGCCTGATTAGATATTTATTATTCTTTATTCTCTTTTTCCTTTCCTCTATAATAAAGATACTATGGTACACATACTGTGCGGTCAGGATAGTGTGCAGAAGCACGAATGTCCCTATACAGTTTCAGTCGACTACCATTTATGATCCCTTCCATGGTTTCCCCATTCAATTTCTCCAACTAAACAACACATGTTTCTGTCACAAATCTTATTACATACGGACCCAACCAGTGCATTTAGAACTTTCCAGGGTGCTGCAATTTTTTTTTGTCATAGAGTAAGAATAAGTCTCCCCTCTGGAACTTCTTATGTTTAATATGTGTGTCATTTCATGCCTTCTAGCATGCTTTTTGAACCTACTAATGAAATCCTATGATAAAACGGTTTTCCTCCAATTCTACTATCTCTGACAGTATTCTCTCTACTGCACTAGAATAAATGAGCTCTGTCAGTGTGACAATGCATAGACTCAAAACAATGAATTCCATGGGAATAACTTCTTCTTGGCCATATACTAATCAAAATGGTGTCTGTCATGTCATCTTCTTACATGTAGTCTGATATTCCTATAATACTACAAGGATCCTCAAGTCCTAGTCATCTCGATTTACATTACATATATTCCCCCCAACAATGGCTTATTGACTAAGTATCTCAACGCAGAATGAGTTGTATCCAACATCCTCTCTATTTATGCTTTCACTTTCTTCTTATATACTATGCTCATTCTATATCGTCTCTGTGTCACTGGCTTGGAATATGGATTCAAAGGAATCTTCATTTCACCTAGCTCCCCAACAATCCCTTTCATCTCTGAGAATGTAGTCGAAAAAATATCCTGGTATTCACACAGTAAATCAAAAATCTTCTCAACAATTTCTTCATTCCAGTAATCTCCAATGTTCGCAAACTTGGGATTATCCTTTGTACCAATATTCACTTTGCATGTTCTCAATGGTTTTGCATACTCGACAGACTCCAGTTTGGGACCCTCTACTATGCACTCTCCTTCGGTTTCTGTTATTTGCAAATTCCTTGGGTCTTCATCCTCCTAGTCTTCCTCAACAACATTATAGCATTCCAAAACCTCTTGAACAGACGTAGAATATATGTGTGCACTACATAAGGCTACTGGTATCCTCAAATCTTCTGGTGCAAAGATATTGATCTTGATAAATTGTAGAGTTGTGTCTACTGAAGGGATATCATCTTCAAACTTGAAAGTTACCTTAAATTCACGGGTCAAGTATTCCCAATCTTTTGTTTTTCTGCGTACTTCGAGTTCTAAATAATAGTTATTTGGGATCGTATCCAAGGTGTGTATGAACAAGCGTGCCCATTCTTGCTTAGGTACTAAGTTCCATGTCACAGTGCACTATGTAAGATGATCTAGAGGAAAACTCAATACAGTATACTTCTGCGTGGAATATTCAGTTTCTGTTTTGTACCTGAACTGTAACAACCTTTTGCATGTTGTCAATCATCTATTCTATCCTTGTGTGCATCCCACCATCTTGTAGGAGTCACTCTCAACACAACATCTAAAGCTAGCAATCTTTGTTTATTTGGTATATGAAATTCAAAATATTTTACAAAAGGATCTACATCTGATATTCAATCATACTTTAGGGGATCACATACCTTAGCTCTAATCCAACACAATGCATGAGTAATATGAGCACATATCCTTGTAGATACCTCATGCAATATCTGTTAACAATGTTCCAAGGCTTCTTCTAAATATGATGCACAAGAACTAATAATTCACCAACTGAGTACACCTTCATCAGTTGGATTAATATAGGCATCCATCCGTGTGGTCATACTGTATCGAGCTCTTTTCCCTTCACTAGCTCCATGTATCGTCTTCTTTCTGTGAGATCCAATGGCGCAGTAACTTTCAAGTTTTCTACTTCAAAGATCATTTGTCTCTTCTTTAGATAAATAATAGTCTGGTTATCAAAATCCCAATCAAGTCCATGAAAATCTAAATAAGGTTTTCTACCATCTACTATCTTGATGACTTCAAAATATGCTATGTTGCGTACTCTGTCGATGTTAACAATCACCCTTGTCAGTCTTCCAATCAGGACAATCTTGTGCTAACTTGCTAACCTTAACTGAATGGGTGGCCAAATTAACTTAGGTTTTCCCATCATTTCCTATGTTTGCTTCTGAATGTCATTCACATCAAATCCCAAGTCCAAAATGATATTATCCATATCATAATCTCCTACATGTGCAATAAGTTGAAATTCCCTATTTATCCTCTTCTTGTGTTGTACCTAGTTAATTGTTCGTTCGAATTGATCTGTGGGTTCTTATTCTTATTTCTAGAAAACTCGTTCTCCTTGGCATCTAACCAATGTCTGATCTCTTCCTTATTTGGCCTCCACATTCCCCTCAGTCGCATATATTGGTCCTGACAACATAACCATTTGTTGGCACATGGTGGGTAGACCTGAGGTTCAACATTAATTCACCAACAAAACCCTAAGATACCGACCCTTTTGGCATCACCCGCAAGTAGGTGAAGTCTCACTCGAGGTATCTATGGGGACTACAGTAACCATGTTTCTAAAATCATGAAGGGATGGGACACATTCATTATAACCATTCTACTTAACATCCATTAATTATGCTTTATATCAGGTGCACGGAAATATCAAAACAAGTAACATATTGATATTAACCATTCATACATTATATGTGCGCAATAAACAAAATAGTAAATAAACACATCACAACATAACATAGAGACACCATATTTTAACATGGTTCACCCAAGATGGGTTACGTCCACAATGACCGGCTTCTTATATTACTATCTAAATCAATCCTTACAAAAGGTGTGCACTACGCTTATACATGATATCTCAGTTATACCCAAAAATGCCCTTGTTGTTCGCGCATACAGTGCACACTTAGCTCACCTTTCTCACATGCTATTCTCATTCACTCTTCACTCCTATAATATCCAAAAATCCTTACATATTCATACATTTACATTAGGTCTTATCCCATTTCAAAGGAACAAAATTCCTAAATAACTTCCTTCTTTCCCGCGTGTTGATCCTGAAAATGTGCTAACTGTCTTCCTTCTTCTGCAGTCACTTTTGTGAAATTTCCAAAACTTGTCCCAAAATTCCTGTACCAACAGCTTGCACACTTGCAGTGATAGAGCAACGTGATTTTACTCTATATCAACAGGGAATAAAGCAATAAATTCAAAGCAAGGAGAATTTTCAAATGAAACTAATATTAGTTATGTAGTTACACTTTTTGTGCATCTCCATATGGAAAAAGGAACAACTGAGATGGCATAAATTTAAAATTCATGAAATGAAAAAATGATTGGTCTAGGATATTACCTGAATACTTCCTGAACATGAGGAAGTGAACAATCTATGACTTTGTTGTAATGACAAACATTTCATATGCCACTTGTAAGTTTCCAATATTAGAGATAGATGAGAAACGGTGAGGTGAAATTAGTTAGGGATATATTGCTGCAATACAACACCATCAGGCACTTCTTAAGGTAAGTCCCAAGGAGGAAGTACAATCTTTAAATGCATTGTTCATTGTTCCCTAAAAAAAAACAAGCCATGAAGAATGAACCTTGTTTTGATAGGATTTCTAAACATGTAGTGATAAAAAAGTGTACAAGGGTATTGTTGATAACATGCACTGATAAAAAGTATGCAAGGGGAATAAGAGACCATCCCAACAACTCATACATATTGTAGGTATATTCAAGCCAGCTTGCAAAAAAAAGAGGTTAGATGGCAAAGCTAGTTCAAATTTTCAAAGAGCATTGCTATGGACTATAATGAAGGAAATAAATTTGGACTTTGCTAAAAGTATCTTTGGGGAAGCATCCATTCAAACTAGTGAAAGGATAAAAAAAAGTATACAATAATATCAGTGTACAAAATAAATTTTACAATGGAGACATAGAGACTACATATGAATGTTCTTCAATAAAAAGTGCTAAAAAGTATCCTCACACCAAGACCAATGAAGCAACTACGTTTTTGTTGTCAAAATATCAAAATGACTCGAATTAGATTATGAAAGAAAGGATGTAATGCCTGCATGCTCTGGATTGACATGACCGATGTGCACATTACAACACAATTGATATCATTGTGACTCTAGGCATCCCAACCTGAAAGTTTCATGGAAAATAATATCAAGATGTAGTTGTGACTGTACATATAATGGTATTGAAATAGTAAGTAATGAACAATGGACTCTTAAATAACTTTTGGCACAAAATTGCCAAAAATAATTGAAACAAGAATCCGCATGAACATAGCATCCACAAAATCAGAAATGTTGGTGATCAGATTATCTTCAATATTTCCCACATAATAATCTCTCTCAGATTGTTAACTATCTTGTTAGGATCTCTAAATATTGCTGAGAATTCAAGTGACCACCATTTAAATATTAATCTAGATATGATCCTTGAAGCATTTTTTTTATTGACTAATTGATCAAAGACTTCAATTGGAGAACTAGAGGAGCAAAGTAAGAATTTCATAAAACTATCCCATGGTATACAGAGAAGAATGATGTTACAATTGGCGACAGGCAATTGGTGATAAATTGTGAAGCAAGAAATGCAGAGAGAAAGAATAGAGAAGAAATAGTATTCAGTATATTGAGAATGTAAGGAGAAAGTACAATGAGAAGAGTTAATGAAGAAGTGATGTGCAAAAGGAAAATAGCTGAGATAAATAGGATCAAGCAAATCAAGAAAAGAAAGTACAGCTGGCCAGGACAACTGGCAGTGTACAATCAGCCTATTGACGTTACATTATATTTAACACTCCCTCTTAAACTCAACATCAGCACTGATTATGCCCAAGTGTTGTCTCTGAAAATCAAAAACAGATTTTCCCAGTGGCTTTGTGAAGATATCTGCGAGCTGATCTCGAGAACCAGAGAATTGGAGTGCAATGTCACCATTATTGACGAGCTCGTGGATGAAGTGAAAGCGAGTGTCAATGTGTTTGCTTTTCTTGTGAAACACATTATTTTTGTATAGAGCAATTGTTGAGGTATTGTCATAGAAAATAGGAGTTGGATCATTTTTTGTATGTGACATATATTTCAATATTCTTCTCATCCACACAGCTTGACAGGAAGCTGAAGTAGGAGCAACATACTCTGCCTCTGTAGAAGATATTGAGACAATTGGTTGCTTCTTTGATGCCCATGAAATCAGGTTGGAGCCCAGGTGAAAAGCATGTCCTGAGGTGCTTTTCTGTCATCTAGGATGCCTGCAAAATCACTGTCTGTGTAACCAGATAGTTGATTATTATCAGATTTAGTGTACCATAAGCCAAAATTGAGAGTTCCTACAACATATATTAGAATCCGTTTCGTCATTTTCCAATGAGAATTTTGGAAGATTCCATGAATTTGGAAACAAGGCTAGCTGCATACATAATATGAGGCCTAGTTGCTGTAAGATACAACAAACTGCCTACTAAACTTTGGTACAGGATAGGGTCCACTGTAGAGCCTTCATATTTCTTTCTCAATTTTTTTCCTAGGGGTATAGGGGTTTCTGCTGGATTGCATTCTTCCATGCAAAATCTTTTGATGATGTCTGCTGCATACTTTTTCTGACAGACAAAAATTCCTTTGGTTGATTGATCAACCTCAATCCCCAAAAAATATTTCATGATGCCAAGATCTATCATCTCAAACTCAGATTGCATGGCATGTTTAAAACTTGTTAACTCAATATTTCCAGTATATATCATGTCATCAACATATAAATATACAATCAAAATTTTACCGTGCTGATCAGTTTTGGTGTAGAGAGTTGGCTCATTTTGACTTCTGCTAAAACCACTTTTGATCAGATAAGTGTCAATTCTATTGTACCAATCTCTTGGAGCTTTCTTTAAGCCATACAAGGCTTTCTTTAGCCGATATACTTTGGTTGGCTGCTCTTGGAATTCAAATCCAGCTGGTTGATTGACATAAACTTCTTCTTCTAAGAAACCATTTAGGAAGGCTAACTTGACATCCATCTGGTATACTTGCCATTTATGTTGGGCTAGTATGGCCAATAGAGTTCTGACAGTGTCTAACCTTGCTACTGGAGCAAAATTTTCACCATAGTCAGTACCAGGTTGTTGTGAGAATCCTTTTGCAACAAGTCTTGCCTTGAGTTTTTCGATCTTCCCTTTTTCATTGAGTTTAGTTTTGTAAACCCACTTGACACCAATACTTTTCTTGTG
>JASDQU010010192.1:83075-95356 GCA_032191745.1 Picea mariana
TTGAGTTTAGTTTTGTAAACCCACTTGACACCAATACTTTTCTTGTGACTTGGAAAATCAACAAGATCCCATGTCTTGTTCTTCTCAATGGAGTCAATTTCTTGGTTCATGGCTTGAACCCAATGTGGCTCCTTAGCGGCTTCCTTAAAAGATGTAGGTTGACATGACATTAAAGCAAAAAGGTTGTGATGTTCAAAGTCATCCAATTGCTGATGGATTTCTCTCAAACTTTGAGTTATCTGATTTTGAATTTTAGAGGATGAGTCTCTGCTTGAAGTTGAGTTATCCTGAGAATTTTCAGATCATCCTTGTACCTGTAATCTTGGAAGAATAGGTAGAGGTATTTGTTGTTCTAAATTTTCTGTGTTTTCAGAACTTGGAAGCAATGGATTTTTACTGTCCAATTGTTGATTTTCTGATTCATTCCAGAATTGATTTTCCATAAATTTTACATCTCTGCTGAGAATTAGTTTTTTGGAGATTGGATTGTAAAGCCTGTAAGCTTTAGATGTTTCACTATATCCAGTAAAGATACATTTCTCACTTCTATCGTCCAATTTCTTCCTTAATTTGGAAGGTATGTGAGTGTTTGCTATGCATCCGAATGTCCTTAGATGTGCAACATTTAGCTTTGTCCCACTCCATGCTTCTTGAGGGACTTTCATCTTTAGACTTGTGGTTAGAGATCTATTCAAGAGATAAACTGAGAATGCTACTACTTCAGCCCAAAAAATATTTGACAAACTTTTCTCTTTGAGAAGTGTTCTTGCCATATTCATTATTGTCTAATTTTTCCTTTCAGCCACTCCATTTTGTTGTGGAGTATACATGGTTGTTGTTTGCATGATAATGCCTTGTGATTTGCAGAAATTTGTAAATTCATTGGAGTTGTATTCTCCTCCTCCATCAGACCTGAGTAATTTTATATATTTGCCACTCTGTTTTTCAGCTTCTGCTTTGAATTCCTTGAATTTTTCAAAAGTTTCAGACTTGTGTCTGAGAAAATAGATCCAGATTTTCCTGCTAAAATCAACAATAAACGTTAGAAAGTAAAAGCTACCACATATTGACTCTGTTTGCATTGGTCCACATAGGTCAGTGTGAACTAGTTTGAGATGTTGTTTGGCTTGATTAGATGACTATGGAAAACTAGTTCTCTTATGTTTTCCAAGTATGCAAGAGTCACATGGGGAATTTTGTTCTTTGAAGATGGGAAGACCTTTGACCATGGAGTGCTTCTGAAGAAGACTTAGACTCTTAAAGGGTAGATGTCCAAATCTTGTATGCCAAACCATTGTTTCATTCAGGGTGGATGCACTTTGTGTATATGGTTGAATCATATTTGCAGTTCTGAGTGTAAGGGGAAACATCCTATTCTAAGTCATGTGGATTTCAGAAATCAATTTTTTGCTTGGGATTTTTTCATATATATTGCAAGATGCTCCCTCAAAGAGTACCTTATAGCCATGTTTAATGAGTTGTCCTACACTTAGCAGATTATGTTTCAGATCTGCAACATGATAGACATTGTTTATGTCTTTCTTTTCATTTTGTTTAGTAAGAATAGGTACAGTTCCTTGCCTTGAACTTTGACTAAGGAATCATTTCCAAGTGTAATATCAGATGAGATTGAAGAATCAATGCATGAAAGTAAATCTTTGTTACCTGTCATGTGATTGTTGCATCCACTGTCGAGCAACCAGAGATCTTTGGGTTGTTCTTCAGACTTGTGACATGAGAGAAACATACCTTTTGAGGTTTCTCCTGTATGATTTGACACATGTGCTATGCCTGAGAGTTGATATTCTTTCTTCTTCCTGCATTCAGATTCATAATGCCCATACTTTTTGCAGTAATAGCATTGTTTGCTTGATTTGTCATTTGATCTTCTCCCTCTGCCTCTTTGAGGCTGAAAATTCTGATTCTGGTGTTGTTGTCTATGACCTTGGAAATTTTGATGTTGGCTCTGTTGTCTGTTACCTCCATTCGAGTGTTGGTCACTTGTAGTACTCCCTCGTCCTTGGTGACCTCTGCCTCTTCCTCTGCCTCTCCCTCTGCTGAAGGAGAATTGCATTTTGAAGGCATTGGCGATTGACTCATCTGTGAGATGCAGTCTGGTCTCATGTGTCACCAGGGAACCAGTCAGTTCATCTGTTAAAAAATGTGACAGATCCTTGGATTCAAGGATTGTTGTAACAACCATTTCGAATTTCTTTGGTAAACTTCTGAGGACTTTCTCAACAATGAGTTGATCAGTGATGGCTTCACCAGTCAATCTGATCTGATTCACGATTCCCATGATTCTGTTCATAAACTGATCCACATTTTTAGACTCTGTCATTCTTAAAGTCTCGAATTGTGTCCTCAAGGTCTTTAGTTTGACTGTTTTGACCCTGTCATTGCCTTGGTAGGCTGATTTAAGGATGTCCTAGGCCTGTTTTGAAGTACCGCCTGTGATTTTTGAGAAAATCGAATCATCCACATAATTTTGAATCCAGAATTTAGCTTTATTTTCTTTGTTCCTCTGAGTTGCCTGAGCAATTCTTTGCTAGTTTTTCATGGCGACAAGGTCTGCTAGATCTGGTTTCACATATCCAAGATCCACTGGATCCCAACACTCTTGTGCTTGCAAGAACGATCTCATTCGAAGAGACCAGAACTCATAGCTCTTTCCAAGAAGAATCAGACCTTGAGTTGGTTCTAAATTGCTAGACGTTGCCATATTTAAAGAATTTGAAAAAAAAAAAAAAATTGGAAAATTTTTGTGTTTACCTATTTCTTGCACCTAAACCAGGTCTGCTAATTTCTCTGTCCCTCAATTTGCCGAAATCCAAAATATCTTGGTGCTTATTCAAATGCCTTTTCAAGATTTCGCGTTTCGGGACTTCCTGTTTCCCGATGTCAAGAGTCCTTGACCCTTTGTCCTTCTGATCTCCAAAATGTCGATTTGCCGAAATGGATTTAACAACAATTAGCCCCAAGGCTATACCTACGGTCCATGTGACCACTTCCCATATGACCGAAGTCCTATTTCTGGGTTTTATGATGCAAAGTGCTCAACCTCTTGTCTCTTGGATGGCCGAAATGCCAAAATGACCTTTATCGCATTAGCCCCTTGAGCTATGCCTTGGTCCATGTGACCACTACTCATAAGACCACAGTCTTGTTTCGAGGTTTCCAGACTCAAGCATTCGATATCCTGTCCTCTTGACCCCCAAAATACCGATACGCGGAATGCCGAAATGGCAAAGAGTCCTTCTCCTTTCGGAAAATCTCCCGAAATCCTTGATTGTTGCCATGCGATCCCCGGTGACACAAATCCTCTGTCAACTTGAAACCCGGTAATCGAAATACCGACGATTTCCTCGATCTCCGCCACGTGTCCCAATGAATGGATGGCTATGATATTTTCGAGATTTCAGGACTATCGCCATGGAGTGTCTCGACCTTCGTCAACAAGACCTCCGATATTCCGAACTCTGAAATGCCGAAATTTTGATGGCGCTTGGATGTGCTGCCACGTGTCCTAACGAATGGACGGCTGTGATCTTTTCGGGATTTCAGGACTTTCATCGTGGAGTGTCCCGACCTTCGTCAACAAGACCTCCGATATCCTAAACTCTGAAATGCCGAAATTTTGATGGCGCTTGGATGTGCTGCCACGTGTCCTAACGAATGGACGGCTATGATCTTTTCGGGATTTCGGGACTTTCACTGTGGAGTCTCCCGACCTTCATCAACAAGACCTCCGATATCTCGAACTTTGAAATGCCAAAATTTTGATGGGGCTTGGATCTGCTGCCACGTGTCCTAATTGATGGACGGTCGAGACTATTTTGGGATTTCGCGTATCGAGGTTTGGAGTGTAGTCTCCTTTGCTCATCCAACACCTGATTCCTGATTTCGCGATAGCGTTATATCGACGACTCACGATCTTTCTCAATCCAACGGTCTAGAATGAATCAGGATTTCGCGATTCGCAAATTCTCACGGCAGTCTTCTGACCTTTACACCCTGCGAGTCAGCAAAATGCCGAGATCTAGCCACGNTAATGATTTTGTGACTTCACAAGTCAAAATTTCTCCTGTGCGCTCCAGAGGACTAAGCCTCGTGCACTTTCTCACGGATCCGACGACTTTTGGTCCTCTGCGCCAAATCTTACGGTTGAAAATATTTCGTCGTTTCTGTGCTCTCCTTGTCCTTGCTGCAGTCGATTTGCGCCTCAGGTCTATTCGTAGGTCCGATCTTATGGCTGCACTGCTCATTCTTGATTGCTTTCACAAGTTCTTTGTTGTTTTTTCAAAGACTTTCTCCCGAGGAAAGAAATTCGTGAATCTTTCAAAGATTTGAAAGAATTTCATGAATTCTTTGAAGCTTACTGTTCTCTGCTGCAATCTTTGACGGATTTGAGATATTTCTCGAAATTCTTTAAATGTGCTTGCCTCCTGCAGCTCTTCTTCGAGAATCTTTGACGTATCTGAAATTGTTCACGATTCTTTAAACTTTCTCCTTCTGCAATCTCTACTTCCTCGATCTTTTGAGCGTATAGCACTTTGCTTCCTCGTGTGAGCTTCCTACGGTGATCTTTTGAACGGATGGTGGACAGCTCTCCAAGCCTTGTGAAAAAGTTGTGTCCTGTGCTTTGGATGTCGATTTAAGTTATACGCTATGAGGATCATGTTGCTCTCCAGTCTGTGTGAAGAGGCTTACTGTTGAAGCTCTGATACCATGATAAATTGTGAAGCAAGAAATGCAGAGAGAAAGAATAGAGCTTAAATAGTATTCAGTATATTGAGAATGTAAGGATAAAGTACAATGAGAAGAGTTAATGAAGAAGTGGTGTGAAAAAGGAAAATAGCTAAGCTAAATAGGCTCGAGAAAATCAAGAAAAGAAAGTACAGCTGGCAATGTACAGCCAACCTGTTGAGGTTACATTATATTTAACAATTGGGAGATCCATAGCAGGTTCAACTTACACCTTGGGCCAATAAGACAAGTGCTCATTGATAGAATAGAGGAGAAATTTCCAATCAAGATTAGAATTCCAATCTATATTGTGGAAACATAGAAGAAGCTACAATTTAAGACAAAATCATTCATGTTTCCATGGTCCAAATGCAAAAAGAGAGCAAGCAATAAAACCAAAAGAATTCCCACCATCTTACACTTACGTTCTTACTAGGTAGGAGAAAAGCACCTTACTGCTAGTCACTTGTGAGTTCACAAATTCCCAAACACAAAATACAACGAGAAATAACTCAATACTAATGACTTCTAAGGAAAGTATGTGTGCATTGCAATTTGTACCTTTCCTATCTAATATTTTCAATGTTCTTTATAAGTATTGAAAAAATCTCATGGGATTCTTAGCTGGTTCAATAATAGCATGACTCTCTTACAAGAATCGTGTACATTAGTGGAATCATCAAGCATTCTTTGGTCTTGCAGGGTTAAAAATACATGTGGATTCTTGTAGTCTTGCTACCTTCAGAAGAAATATATTTACTCTTAAAAATATTAGAGGATGAAAATTTCCATAGATATGGACAAGGGGAAGCCCTTTTAAAAGAGAGCTTTGCAAGGTAAAATTGAATTTAGTGTTGCAGAATACATGCTATATGAGTTTGCAGATTAATTTTCTACAACAATTGTTATCAGGAGATAGTTGGATTATAAAATCACATCAAATTAGTTAATTTTATAACAGCTAAGGTTGTACACAAGTATAAAAATAAGGTTCATAGGGTTGTGCGGTACCATTTATTTTCGACGTTGTATTTATTTTTTCTGGTTTTACAGACATAAAGGACACATTTTTATTGTTGTTTGAATAACAATAGTGAATCATTACTTTCCACTTCAAATCCTATTGGATTCATTCATTTAGGTTAACACCGTTGTTAGTTTTGTTTCTTGTACTTCCTATATTCTTTTGGTCCATTGATAAGAGCGATTTGGATGGATATGCAGAAAGTCCCTGTTTAATAGGACGAAATTGCAATCTAGGAAACTCAGGAAAGATGTTGTGTAGCTCTTTTAAAACAACCAAGATTCATTGTCTTCTCCTAAGTGCATGGAATAAATAAACTATCACCACTAGCTTGATTTTTTCTTCGCTTCTTCGCATACAGTAGCTCGAATCGAAAATACTAGTACAACTAAACCCGTCAGCAGTTGATATCTCGTAGATGAAGAATAAAAAAATAAACATGATCTGTGTTACACAGTCTAAATAAAGGGAATACCCCAAGCAAGTGATTTTTTTAAATTATTTGGTCAATCTAATGAAATGTTCATCCAATTCTAGTTTCAACATCAAAATACCTAATTTGCATGGCATTTTTCCAAAAAGCTGAAAGAGAAAATAATTTTCCCAGTTGGATTTCGAAACCACAACATATGCATCAAATTTAATGCAAAGAACATAGAGGAGGAGACAACGACACACAAGTCCACTTATCTGAAAAACGATCACAAATTATAGAATGGATAAGGAAACCGTAGTTCTCTTTGACACTGAAAGTTTTGATAGAATTCAGGAGATTTGAGAACGTCTAAAACTGTGACGATTGACGGAAAGAACAAATAGATCAATTTCTATAACTCTGTCCAACATACCTTCTATGTCTATATTAATATTTCTATAATGGCGATTTGTGTTCATGGAATTCTATCTAGAGGGAATTCAACTAACCCATATGGCTCATATCTGATCCCAGTCAATCTCCTTCCGCAACCCTAATCAAAATTAAAAAATCACTTTCGCAATCTAGCACAAAACAAACAAACAAGTAAATAACCAACCTAATAGACTTTTCCTACACTACCTGATCAAGCTCAGTATTTATCATTGAATCTAATGGAACCTCCGATGACTTTGCAATTACAGCAAGTTCCTCGACAATCAACTTTTGGTTTGAAGGTGGTGAAAGTAAATTGACATACTATGGAAGATCCCTGGTCTCCTTGTAGGCAACATGCCTCCATTTTCTTCATTTGTCTTGAATGCACATAGCCTCTTGCCAGAACTTGCTTCCATATTTTTGAAAGTGCTCTCCATTTCATCCCACATCCAAGTAGCCACATAACCAACAATGAGAGTGCTATAACTATGTACAGTGGGAGTGAGGCTTGCATCCTTAATTTCCTGATAAACCATTTCCAATTTGTTTGTCTGTTTTCTTTTCATGATGTAGAGACAAGCAACTAGGTTTTGGGAACAAAAACCACCTTGCCAAGGTCACATTACAACTATGTTTACCATGTTAGCAACTGTTCAAAAGAAGAACTATTGATGTCATTGGTTACGTAATCTAGAAAACTACCACCTTTTGGAAGAATTGAACTCAGTAATTTCTTCCTACTTTTCCTAATTTTTTTTCTCTGAAATAAAACCAACCCGCAGTAGGTAGATTTCTCTTCCAAGTACAGTGTCACTAAAATAAGATGCAAAATCTTCCAAATCTCACATATCCTTTAGAGCATAGTCTGTTTTCCTTATTCTAGGACTCGAATATGAGCGCATGCACATAGAACACTGCCAAAGAAAATTGGTTTGGCTTCTCACCTGCGGTCTGCATTTGACAGAATAGTAATAGCGCCTCTTTCCCACTACCATGCTGGGAATACCCTATGATCATAGCATTCCATGAGGCTATGTTTCGTTCACACATTATGTCAAACAGTTGATGTGCATCAAGTATGCGTCCTGATTTAGCATACTTTCGAACCAAGTATGCGTCCTGATTTAGCATACTTTCGAACCATCGTATTCCAGGAGAAGGTGTTTCTGACAGGAATTTCGTCAAACATTTGATGCGCATCTTCCACACTCACATTTTTCATACATATATACAAGAACATTGCCCACATAAATATTGACCTCGAAACCAGATCTGATAGCATGGTAATGAACCGGCTTGCCCTGCTCCATGGCCACAAGACTGGCGCAAGCCTTGAGAACATTTGGAAATGTGAGAAGTGCCATAGTTGACAAACGAATCCTTGCTCTTCCTCTACATAAGGTCTTTTTGCAAAAGAAATTTTTTTCCATAGGCTGCACACTTAAATTGTAGAGGAAGGAACGATGCAAGAACCGAATAATTGTAGGAAATGAAGTGACAGACAGTATGGAAAAAAAATTCACACATTCTTAAGTTCACATCATAATGGACAGGTGGATGCCCATAATTGTCACTAAAATTCATTTTCTCAATCTATATGAATCCCCAGTCCATCAACGGTAATACTTATAAATTGTATGTTCTGCATTACAAATGCATGTAAAATTTGTGTTATACCAAACATTAACATATTCCGTCGTCTATGCTAAGCTTCTTTGAAATGTTCGAATCTTTTCCTTATATCAAGTTTAGAAGTATCTTATATGAGTCTCGCTCTTGAAGGCTAAGGTTCGTATGAAGTCGAAATCTTGCTAGAAATTATGGAAAAAGGAATGGTTATTTTTGGATGGAATCCTCACTCCAAGAGAGATGTCTCTTTGGCATTTTTCCATACACTTCACATACCGATGAAAAATTTCACCTCTGCTCAATTGTGTTTGGCCCAAGTAGGTTCAATGGTGAAATTGGAGCTTTGATATCACTTTGTAGTGTACCCGGCTGTTGATGATTGCAGCTATGCGAGACATTCTCCAGCTTACAAACTTGTGAGGTGTGGATCATTGCAGCTATGTGAAGTCTTTCTCTCAGCTTACAAACCTAAGATAAATCCCCTAAGAAGGGTACGTGGTTCCTACCTGAGACAGAGCCTGGGAACGTAGAGATGACCTCCTCCATTCAGAAAGTTGAGAAGAACTCCAGATGATTATCCAGTGGACAGAGATCTGTTGAGTTAGGACGTGTCTGTGGCTGAGCACAAGGTGAACGTGTGAAATCCCAAAGTGTTGGGTGCATCTTCATGAGAACAGAAATGAAGATGATGTATTAGCCTCCTATGAGCACCAGAGTTGACGAGAAGACTCCAGATGATTCTCTTGTCGGTGGCAGTGGGAAAGTAGATCTGTAGAGTGGACATTCATGTGGACGAGCACAAGTGAACGTGTGAAGACCTGGTTCTTCTATGTAATGCAGTGAATGCGAGCTATGACATCCCTATGGATGTGCCTCTAGTGGATGAGCACTAGTGGGTGTATCAGATCCTTTGATATGTACTGTTCAAGAGTCAAACCTACCTGTAACCCTAATTTTTATGTAAAGGGTACAGGTCAACCCCACCTTAATAATAAATGTAAAAGATAATTAATAATAATAATAATAATAATAATAATAATAATAATAATAATAATAATAATGAATTATATAGTGACTTAGAGAGGTCGGCCCTGTTGAGCCAATAGACGCCTTTGTTGATTGAATAAGTCTAATATAAGTAAGGGATGATTCCATATTGTGGAATCATATCTTCCTCGTGAGTTTGGAAATTTCAGCAAACACATCTATTTAGGAAAAGGTGCGCACCTCTCTTGGGTGCTAGTCTTCTAGGGTTTGAAGCACCCTCTTGTGTGCTAAGGTTTATCTTGGTGGAGGTCTTTCTCTTGAAGAATATAGCAAGGGATTTGGCTGGGTTTTCTTCCCTTGTTGAGAAGGGTTTCCCAGGATACTTCTTGTGTTTTTGTGCATGGTGTTTCTTGTTGTAATCTTGGTTGTTGCAACATTATTGTTTATGGTTAAGTGAAATGCTAAAATGAAATGAACTTCATGCTTAACCTAGTTTATGAAAAAATTAACATGGTATCAGAGCATAGGCATTGAAGAACCGATTGCACAAGCTACAAACCTATATCAGCCATCTCTCATGTTCTGTAGAACCATACGACCCTCCTAGGGTTTCCAAAAAAATTGTATGACCTCCTTCTCAGTGGTGATTCAGCCCTTAATACTTGGACGTTGGGGATACTTTTGGCATGGAAGAGTACGACCTCTTCTAGCACATCTCCAGAGACTCTCAAAGTGACATTCCGAGCATTTTGAATTTTTGGCCCTAGGGTTTCACAAATTTCTGCAGAAATTTTAGAATTAGGGTTTTTGCAAACTCATTGAAAGAGCTCTTCAGCTCACCAGTGTTTTCCTATCTTTCAAAGGATTATTGTTGGCAGCCATAAGTCCAATAAAACCTAAAAGTTCTATCCTAGCCTAGTCGTTAGGTTTTCTAGCCTAGTTGACAAAGGGTTGTGAAGAATCTAAATTATGATGAACAAAACTATGGTGGAAGACAAGCTTGATGAATCAAGCAAACCTCAAAGTTCTTGAAAAACAAGACTTCAGAGGAAGACTTATTGTGGGTAAAGGGTTTACCAAAGACAACTATCAATGAATGGAAGGAAGATGACGTCAGGACAAGGAAGCAAATCACCTACTCAAGCCCTTACATTGAAAGGGACAGCTTCAAAATAACAAAGATGACAAAAGGTGACACCGTGACTATCTTCTTCATAAAGATCTCAGAGGATAAATATCAGCCAAGAACCATTGGAGAAATCATATCAACATCCTCAGGTATGCACTTGTATATATTATTTGTATCATTGTCATGAGTGAAATTGCATGAGGAAGGAACCTTTGTTTAATTCATGGATCCAAAGGGATCTTAGTGCATTCAGAAAAACAACACACTCAAAGGAAAGACTCCAGGTTTGATTGTTGTAATTCTCATTCCTCTAACCTATATTTCTAAAAGTTTGCTACATTACAAATAGGTGTTGTAGTTGTGACAATATTCCTTAAATTGTTTTGATTCTAGAGATGTACTCATTATTCTCCTTTAGGAGATATTCTTGTGTTGATTATGTTTGTCTTCTTGTTCCAGATAAGTTAAACAAGAAAAGAAGATGCTTATCCTTCAGAGGGAGTCACTTGACTTAGAAGGAGCCAAAACCATTTAAGAAAGAAGAAGAATAGAACTATCATTGAGACAACCAATGCTACAAAGCATGATCAGAATCCTTCTAGGATTCCATGGGAAGAAGCATGCATGACACAATATATGTGCAGAACAAGAGTCTTCACCAGACTTTGAAAAAAATAACTCTCGAAAAGGTCTTCATTGAAATGAAGCCTGAGATTGAACACTTCAGTTTATTTGGGTGCCCAATGTATTTTCATGTACCCAAAGAGAAGAAGTCCAAGCCAGATCCTTTAGAAAGAAATGATACAGTGAATCTTCAAAGACATCCCTAGTCAGAAACAGATTGAGACAAGTAGAGACTTTGTCCTTGAATAAGAGACAGTTCTTCAAAAAAAAACTCAGAGAATCTCAGATGGAGATTGACAATGAGACAATACCTACTCCCCTTTTAGAAATTCAGAGGGAGACAAACATTAGTCTAGGTTATCCAGTTTCTACAGTTTATATGCTCAAATATATTGCAATAGGGCATAAAATGCCTACCTAGACACACTCTACAAGAGGAAGAGAAGCATACAAGCCTCTCAAGGCACATTCCAAGAAAGAAAAAGAGATTTTCGAGCTATCCTTCAGTTATGAGCCACTTCATTGATGCTGAGACTCCTTGTCTTAGAGAAGCAACAAGATAACCAATATGGAAAAATGCCATAACAGAAGAATATCAATAAATCTTAAAAGAATGATGCATAAGATATTATTTAGGGACCAGAAACGAAAATCTGTGGTAAATCATGCAGCTGATGAAAGTGTCAAGAAATACAAAATGAGATCTATAGCCAGAGGTTTTTGACAAACAAAGGGAGTTGTCTATGATGAGACACTTGATCCAGTGAACCAGATACACTTCCATCCATGAGTTGGAAACTATATTAGATAGATAGATTCCGGATAAGTTTGGATTTCAACAAGAGTGTTGTTGATCCAAACCTATATCATTACAGTGTTGGCAACAAGAGCCTGATCCTGATGGCTTATTCAGAAATCATTGTTGTTACAAGTAATCCTTGATTTCTGAATTCAAGATGAAGAATCTAAGTATGATGCACTACTTCTTGAGACAAGAAGTATGACAGATGACTGATAATATTTTCCTGAGT
Organism: Picea mariana; assembly: GCA_032191745.1. Classification (NCBI taxonomy): domain Eukaryota; kingdom Viridiplantae; phylum Streptophyta; class Pinopsida; order Pinales; family Pinaceae; genus Picea; species Picea mariana. The sequence goes on from JASDQU010010192.1 coordinate 95,099, forward strand.
CAAGGAAAAATATACAGTGAAAATATTAAAAAAGTTCAATATGACAGAATGCAAAATCCATCGTGATGGATTTAAAGAAGAAGATTGTTGATGATTCAGATGAGACTAATCCACAGCTGATTGGATCACTAATGTATCTGGTCAACACCAGACTTTATTCATGTCATGCAGTGAATGTGCCTAGTCATTTCATGGGTAAACCAAGACAGACTCACTAGACAAACAAGAAAACATGTATTGAGATATATATGAGGCACA
>JASDQU010010192.1:103338-118546 GCA_032191745.1 Picea mariana
GTTAATTGAAGACTAGTTGACTAGTTAACTCAACTAGGTGGCAGTTCACTCCCGTAACTACCTGAGAGACTAGAATAGGTGGCAGTTCACTCCCGTAACTATTGGTGTGTGTATATGAGTGGACCTCAAGTCAAACTCATTGATTTATACAGAGTATATCATGTGTAAATATTTATTATTCACAACGGTTAATGAGAATTCTTTCCATTCTTTCTCTCCTTCTTCTTCTTTTTCTAAATCTCTTTTCAAATGTGTGTATCATTGTTTAGCTAGATCTATTCTATGCAGGTCAACACATTTACAGTATTGATAGGTATGAACAAGTGGACCAACTTATTCTAGCAATCTTCGCCAAGCTAGGACCAAAACATGTTATCTATGTTTCCACTTTCCATTCAGGAAGGTATCTCATCGGAAAAAATTGGAAGATGCCTACCATAGATCAATATATTTATTCTCTCACACATGAGCAGGAAAAACTCATTCATATGGGCCTAATAAAGGATCCCAAAGCACATACACTCACCATGCATGATGGAAAATGATCATCCAAACAAAACGTGAAGGAGAAACAGAACGAGAAGGAGGGATATTCCAAACCCGTTAACGATTCTTCAGGTTCCAGAGACTCTTAAGATTCCAAGAAGAAGAAGAAGAAGGGAAAGTAGTGCACTTACTGCAATAAACTGAATCATGAAGAATCCACGTGCATGAAGAAACAAATCGGTCATATGGAACACACACTTCAACAAAAAAACCTTGGAAACTTCATTCCAAAGGGAGTCAAGAAGCAAAAGGAAGAAGATCCTTCCCCTAAGAAAGGTAATCATCATTCTCTTGATGCAATTAATTACTCATTCGATTCCTGGATTATAGACTCTGGTGCATCCCATCATATGGTAGAAAAAAAGGAATTGTTTACTTCTTTGATTCCATGCTCAATCCCTCCTATTCTCATGGGGGATGATACTCTAGTAGCAGTAACAAGAGAGGGAAGAGTGGAATTCCATAATAGCATTTTTGAGAATGTTTTACATGTTCCAAATATTTATATGAATATGCTCTCAGTTTATCAGATCACTCAGAAATGTAAAAATGTTGAATTTACATCAGATTCCATTTCAGTAATTGACATGCATGAAAATTCCATCATTGCAATTGGTAAGGTGGATCACAAGTCAAGGTTGTATAACTTCATTAGGTTTTCTGAAGAGGACTCCTCTTTTCTACTTACACATAAGGAGAGTACTTTGCATGCACCTCTAGTGCAAGATGCATATACTATTGTGCTTCCATCAATTTAAAACATAAGAGATGATTCCATACACTCAGATTTTGTACATGGAAATAAGCAGGTAGTACAGCTAGATAGGAAGCCAACGTCGAAGCTTTAATATATGCCCAAGAGGGCACAGTCCACATTTCAGGAATAAGGTTTCCTTGCAAGGAATCCATTGGATTCAAGTATGACTCGATCTCAGCTTGAGGAACCTTCTCATGTACTTTCAGCTTTTGAATCTACAATGTCAATGCATTGCTATATGGTTCAATATATTAATCTGTAGCTCTACAATGAGGCAGTGGGAAATCCATTATGGAAATCAGCCATGTAGAAGGAGTATGACTCACTCCTAGAGAATTGAAATTATGATCTGGTTCTATTTCCACCAGAAAGGAATATTTCCAGGTGTAGATGGGTCCACGGGATCAAGAGGTACAAGTCCCAACAAGTTGCCAAAGGACTTCATCAGATCCGTAAATATTTCTACATCTTCATGAAGACTTTCAGTGAGAAAAATTTTCAAGCTTTGTGAGATCGTGTTGGAGTGAAGAACATAGTTTCCTAACAACTACATTATCTTCTTTTTATGCATTGTCTTTTGAGGGGGGGGTTTGTTCCCACGTGGTTTTCCCTCTTTCCTCATTTTTATTCATTGTTCATTAGTTGCATTGTACATGAGTACCTAATATGGCCTAGTATCCAAGAACCATTTTTTACTCCATAGTGATGTTCAGGGGGGGTGTTGGAGAAATTTCTATTTTCGGCACACTAGTTCAATGGGAGTTAATTGACTAGTTCTATTTTAGACTTTCTATTTAGATCATCATTATTATGCTATTATGCATGCATGCATTATTTTATTATGGAATGTTATGTTCTATATATGAGTGTATTCCACTCATTCATTAAATCATATTGATCATATTGATCATCATCTATGTATCAATCATCAACGCATTGGAGTACTGCGAATATATTTTCTCATTCTTCCATATTGAATATCTATTCCTTTATTGATAAGCTTTGTTTGTACTTGCTTTAGCTAGATATTGTGTGTAGGTTTCGATGAAACATTGACACTAGTAAGTCCTACTCAGACAGGATCCTGTGTTGAATACATGACCCCATGTGCATCACCACAATCAAAGATAACATTTGAAGACTTGTCAGAATCTATAATAGTAAGTCGAGGAGTACAGAGTAGTCACAGCCAGAATAGTGGGAGTAGTGCGCAGATTCAAAGTCAAAATCAGATTCCACCAACATCACCAGTAGGAGGTACTACACAAGCAAACATGACAGGAGTAGATAAAACTCTTAGATTTCCTAAATTCAAGGGAGTGGGGTCAGAGGGTCTGGAACAACACTTGTTTATGTGCGAAACTGTTTGGGTTGGTAAAAACATACAATATGACGTCGTGAAGATTGTGCAGTTAGCAACAACATTTAGAGGCCATGTGCTAGTATGGTATATGAAGTTACAGAGTATTATGCCTACATGATAGGCTAGGAATTTGGTAGAGATAAAGAAAGTGTTATTAAAGGAGCTCAAAAATACAAAGTCAGATTCACGGTACATCACTAAGATGAAAGCAATCAAACAGGTACAAACTTAGCCAATATGGAATTTCAATCAACGCTTTAAGGATGTGATGGGGAGAATGAATTTCCAAATTCGAAATCAACAACATCAAGAATGGCTTATTTTCGTACTTCTACCACACATTCGAAGGCCCCTGATTCAACAACACCGAGGCACTGGAGATTGCAATGAAACTAGAGGCATATCCGACAGGAGATATTGTAGAAATGGCACAGGTTTAGATGTAGTTGGCTACATTGACAATTCAGTTGGCCAAGATTACCTAAGGAAGGGAGAAATGAGAACAAGTTTGGTGTACCGAATGCAGGACGGAGGGCCATCACAAGGATGAATGCCCAAAATTTGCATAGTATTTGGCAGTTGGAGCGTTGAATCCACTATGAGGGGGGAATACTACGAGATAGGTAAGAAATGGGGCCATCACCCCTCTAAGTGTCCACTTCTACAAAAGTATTAGAGTACACCCAAGAATGTATTTTTCAATTTTTGCAAGTCGGTAGAACATGCAAAGAAGGATTGTCACGCGTTCGACCTACTAAGGGAGTGCACATCAAATATGTACCAAATCCAAGAAGAGGACACCTCTCTAGAGGCGAGTGGTGCATAGTATAAAAATCATAGAGGATTCAATCAGGGGAACATAGGAAACTTTGTTAGAGGCTAGGGTAGAGGGAATTTTGGTAGAGGAGGACGCAGACCAATTATCTATTATAACTGTAATCAACCTAGACACTTGGCGATCCAAAATGGATCCAGGAAGGCCTAAAAATAAAATGTCTTAGAATCATATGAAACCAACACCATTGTGTTTGTCTCATTGCGGAGATTCCAACCATATAATGTTTTTCGCAAATGGATGTCGTATGTGAAAGATATCACGTTCTGACCAATTTCCCAAACATGCAAAAAAGTCAACTGGTCAAATTCAACAGGTCGTATTGTTAAATTCAGTAGTACAACAGGTGACATCATGATGACATCATCATGCTGATGTGGCATACCATGAGGTGACACGTGTCACTCAAATTTGGAATTTTCGGGCTGAGTTGGCACCTTTACGGATTTGACACGTGGCACTGTACAGATGATACATGGTAGTCTGTACATGACGTGGCTCAATGGCAGGCTAACACATGGCAGTTTGAACGAAAACTGGGTTGTACAGATGCTGACATGGTAGGGTGACTGTGTAGTATAGATGATGACATGGCATGAAACGTGGCTATACGACAGGTGACGTGGAAGGTGGCATGGCTACAAAAGTGACGTGGCAGGTGATTGGATTGTTGATTGTGCTAGTGATTGTGTGGTATAGTCCAATCATAGGGTGACACGTGGCCCCAATCATAGGGTGCCACATGGCACCCCATATTTTTCCAATGTCGTCTAGCTCAAAAAATTGTTATGGCTTCCGAAGAATTCGAACATCCAACCTCCAAGCTAGGCAACAGACTAACAACCAAGGGTTAACTTGTTGTGCTAATGGTGGTGCTTGTTATACCCCATGGCACATTCACCTTTTGTGTTTGTGGTGGAAGATTGTTTGGGATAGGCCCTGGTTGGTGAGGGCTAGCCCTGACCGACAAGGGGCAATAGACTCGGGAGCTGCAACCACATGTGGGCGTGTGGAGTGTAGAGCTTGGCCACATGGGCTATAGCCATAAGACGAAGAGCCAAGATTGGGGGGCCAACATACCAATTACTAGCCCGAGGACACATGGTCTCATCCCATGTGACCTAGAACCAAATATAGGAGGTTGTGCGCCTATATGCACATTTTTGGGTTTTTTAACCTTATTGTATAATTTTTTAAGGTTGTTTTAGTTGTTTTTAATGGATTTTGCCCATTATTGGGAGATCTGGAGCCCTATTTGAGGCCATATCTTGGGAAGAAGTTGTGAGGTTGATGCCCACTTCAAATATATATAAACCATAGGTTCTTAGCAGCATTAAGGAGGTTAAGAATAGGAGAAATTATGAGGAATTTGAAATCCAAAGCCATTTTTATGCAGGGAAGCCATTGAGGAGGGGAACTTTGTGGGCCAATTCCGGGAGATACACTCAACTTTTTTTAGTTCCATCAGTTGTGTTGGATTCTTGAGTTCGATAAGAAAACAAACAGACCAATTTGTAATCCATTTGACACTTTTCTGATGTAATTTTGAAGCATTGAAGAGAAATAAGAAAGCCTCACCCACTAAGACAAAGGACCAGAGACGTAGGAAATCTTGTCAAATTCTGTTAACAAATTTTTTTTTATGTTTTGTTGTTATTTGTGATTAAACTATGATCTTCATTTCTTATTATGGCTTCTATAATATCTTATTAATATCTTCTTCTTTCAATCAATTCCTAAGTGGTAAATGAACTCATGCTTTAAAACTTAACCAAGTCTTTAAAAGATCATTTCGGATAAAGTGGTATCAGAGCAGGTTGACGGTTGTTTTTTGAGTTTGCATGATTACCAGGGAAAATCAGAATCATGGTGGAGGAAAGCTTTTCGAAGGGGATCTATAGATTGGATCGAGAAACAGGACTTCTGAAAGTGAGGAGATGGCATTAGAAGAAGGCATCTCTCAGAATGAGATAGAGTTGCAAAAGACTTTATTCGCCATGTCTGAGATGGTAAAGGAATTATATGAGGATTACTTTGAATGGAAGAGGCCTTTCCAAGGGGAATATTCTAAACAAGACAAAAGTGAAGAAGGAAAGGATTCTCCTAAACCTCCCCCTTCACCTCCTTCTTCTCCATCAACTTCTTCTTCTTCAAGTACAAGTTCCAAATCCACTGCAAGAAAACATTCTCATAAACATAAACATGATATGCCTTTACTTAAGCTTGATGTGAAGTTTGAATTACCCATGTATGATGGCGAAGTCATAGTTGAGAGGCTTGATAACTAGGTCATAGAGATGGAAGTTTATTGCAGTGTGCAACAAATCAAAGATGAAGTAGCACAAATTAAGTTGGCATCGCTTTGTCTTGCAGGAACAACACTCATCTAGTGGAAAAGAAAGTTGCAAAATGGCATGCAGCAAGTGGGTAATGTATTTCCATCATGGAAATATTTTGTTTTTTCACCTATAAAGCAATTTTATCCTTTGGGTTATAAAGATAAGGCTTTAATTGAATGGAAAGGTCTTAAACTAAGAAAGGGACAAACAATGCAAGAATACACAGATGAATTTCGTAAGATGGCATTAATGTTAAATATTCCATTACATACCCAAGAAACTCTTATGAAGTATATAGGAGGTTTACCTACACATATTTGTAACACTATATTTATGTTTGGACCTACTAATCTTGATGAGGTTTATGTTCAAGCAACATACATTGAAGCAGGGAAAACATGAGTTGGTGTGTCAGGGGAATCATTTTCAAGGAAATAGGACAAAATAAAGGGGAATGGAAAGAAATCAAATTCAGAGACAAGAAGGGAAGATAATCTCTCTTGCAAGCATTGCAAGAAAGAAGGGAACGATGATGAACATTGCTGAAAATTGCACCCAAAGAAGAGACCGAAGTGGTTCAAAGAAAGGAAAGGGAGGCAAACAGTTGCAGCAGCAACATGACCAACAGACTTGGTATATGATTCAGGTGATGAGACTAAAATAACAACAGTTTGTTTGACAGGTAAAATTAGTGATGGATATGATTCTAGATGCAAATTGTTTCACATAAGGGTGATAATGAAATATACTAAGATCGATATATTTATAGATAGTGGATCTCAATATAACTTGATTTCAAAGGAAGTGGTTAAACAATTGGGATTAAACACTAAGATCCATCATAAACCTTACTCACTTAAATGGATAAGAAACAATCATAAATTTCACATAACAAAGCAATGCACTTTAAAGTTTGCAATTTCATCAAAGTTTGTGGATGAAGTAACATGTGATGTGGAGCCACTCAATGAATGTGGAATGGTTTTAGGTAGTCCTTATTTGTATGATTGCAAAGAAATATTCTACAGGGAACATAATCAATATCAGTTAATCAAAGAAGGCAATGGATATGGTGAACATGCTCATCACTTAAAATAAAATCAATCTCTTCAAACAATGTAACAATTAAGGAAGGCAACTTATGCAAGCAACACACCTATAATTGTGCCAAATCAAGCAATTGATCTTAAGCATGAACATGAAATGGTTGTAGAATGGAAGTTCAATCATACTTTGCTTCAAGATAAGCTAATGTCGTGCAAGTACTACAAACATATGAGCTCATTTGCAGTCATATTTTTTATGTTAACATTGCTAATGTTTTCAACATGGATGGTTGTGGCTTCAGTGAGATTTGAAATAGTACAAGTGGATAACAATATGTTGTCAGTTGTCATGGTTGATTTTCAACTGATCTTGATGAGACAGGTGCACAAGACAGAGTTTAAAGACAAAGAACAAGTGGGGTGGCCTATCCCACACTTGATGACTGGTTAATACCCTTTTGGAGGACCAAAAGGTCTTAGTGGGGAGGCATGATCCAAAATGGATCCAGGAAGGCCTAAAAATCAAAGTTCTCAGAATCAGATGAAACCAATGCCATTTCATCCGTCTTGTTGCGCTAATTCTGACCATATATTTTTTTTCACAAATGGACGTCATATGTGAAAGATATAGCGTTCTGACCGATTTCCCAAACAGGAAAAATGTCAACTGGTCATAGTCAACAAGCCATACTGTTGACGTCGGCAGTATGATAGGTGACATCAGCATGATGTCATGATGACATCATCATGTTGATGTGGCATCATCAGGAGGTGACACGTGTCACTCAAATTTGGCATTTTCGGGCTGAGTTGGCACCTGTACGGATTTGACACGTGGCATTATACGGATGACACGTGGCAGTCCGTACATGACGTGGCTTAATGGCAGGCTAGCATGTGGTAGTACAGATGAAAACTGGCCTGTACGGATGATAACATGGTAGGGTGCCTGTGCAGTATGGGTGATGATGTGGCATGACACGTGGCTGTGCGATAGGTGACTGGGTAGGTGACTTGGTTGTACAAAAGTGACGTGGCAAATGACTAGATTGTTGATTGTGCTGGTGATTGTGTGGTACGGTCCAATCATAGGGTGACACATGGCCCAATCAGAGGGTTCCATGTGGCACCTCAAATTTTTCCAATGTTGGCTAGTTCAAAAATTTGTTATGGTTTCCGAAGGATTCGAACATCCGACCTCCAAGTTAGGGAACAGACTAACAACCAAGGGCTAACCAGTTGCGCTAATGGTGGTGCTTGTTATACCACATGACACATTCACCTTTTATGTTTGCAGTGGAATATTTTTTGGATAGGCCCCGATCGGTGGGGGATAGCCCCAACCAACCAGGGGCTACGGACTCGAGAGCTGCAACCACATGTGGGCATGTTGAGTCTAGAGCTTGGCCACATGGGCTATAGCCACAAGACTAGGAGCTAAGATTAGGGGACCAACGTGCCAATTACTAACCTGACACATGGCCCTGTCCCATGTGACCTGGAGAAAAATATAGGGGGTTGCACGCCTATATGCACATTTTTGGGTTTTTTAACCTTATTGTATAATTTTTTAAGGTTCTTTTAGTTGTTTTTAATGGATTTTGCCCATTATTGGGAGATCTGGAGCTCGATTTGAGGCCAGATCTTAGGAGGAAGTTGGGACGTTGATGCCCAATTCAAATATATATAAACCAGAGGTTCTTAGCATCATTAAGGAGGTTCATAACATGAGAAATGCTAAGGAATTTCAAAGCCAAATCCATTTTTATGCAGGAAAGCCATTGAGGAGGGGAACTTTGCGAACCAATTCCGGGAGCTATGCTCAACTGTTTTCAGTGTTGTTAGTTGTGTTCAATTCTTGAGGTCGACAAGAACACAACCATAATAGTTTTTAATCCATTTTATACTTTTATTATGTACTTTTGAAGCATTCAAGAGAAATAAGAAAGCCTCACCCACTGAGACAAAGGCCCAGAGACATAGGCAATTTTGCTGAACTCTGTTAACAATTTTTTTGTTATGGTTTGCTATTCTTTGTGATTACATTATGATCTGAATTCCTTATTATGGCTGCTATAATATCTCACTAATCTCTTCCTCTTTCAATCAATTCCTAAGTGGTAAATGTACTCATGCTTTAAAACTTAACCAAGTCTTTAAATGATCATTTCGGATCACTTGGCCCACGATTTCCACAATTCGTTTACGATGTGCACATATTGCATAACATTGGATCACTCAAAATAATACGGTCCCCAACTAGTTGCAAAGTGGCAGGACAAAGGAAACCCAAACCAAAATCCAAATTAGAATATCCAGATGATATCAACTGAAATACGCAGTGAAGGACCACAAGTAGCAGTTGTTACACATGGAGGAGCTAGAATAGGCATTGATATGGCTAATCGAGGAAACTAGACAAAGTAGTGGGTAAGGAAGTCAACAGGGCCTATACCAACATTCGATCCACAACACGAGAAGGAGACAGATTAAAGCGCAAGAAAATAAATAATTGGACAACAAAGGGGAGTGTCAACATCATCGATGCCTTGTAGAGAAGATCACGTTGTACTAGAGAAGCCAACTGTGCAGGTAAGTACACTAACAAAATTCTTAGATAGTTGTTTAGAACTAATGAAACATAGAACTGCACTAAGTACATTATATTGCATGATTTATTAGTGCACAAAATGAAAAGAAACCCCTCTCGCACAAAGAATGGTAAACCAAGTACTGTGCAGGAAGAGAACCAATGAAGAATTCAAGTTCAATGTGCAGATTGGAGAGTATGATGTGGATAAGGTTATTTTGGACTTAGGATCTGATATGAATGTGCTACCTAGGAAGACATGGGAGATGATGGGTGAACCCGAGTTAGTATTTTCCCTTGTTCAGTTAAGGCTCCAGAATCAACATAAGATAGTCCTGATTGGGCGATTGACAAGAGTACCTATGAACATAGATGGGGTGCACAACATGGTAGAATTTGAAGTTATTGAGATCACAGATGATAGTCAACCATATCCAACATTGATGGGACTAGAATGGGATTTCGATAACCAAGAAATCATTAATTTGGAAAGGAAGGAGATGATATTCGAAGTTGGGAACCTAAAATTTATTGCGCCCTTGGACCCATCATAAGGAAAGAGATACACAGAGCCAACCAAAGGTAATGACATTGACAACTTGTATAATCTGATTACACGTATGGAGGATTATGCCGACTCGACAACACATGGTGCACTAAGTTGGAGAAGTATCAATTCATGTGCATCATATTATAAATACGGTCTCGAGAATTAGCAACAAATGATTTATGAAGTGTCAACTAGGTGATCTACACATATCAACTGATCCTTGTGTTGGATTGGAACTTAGCTATGCGACCCATCTAGGTTTGATGGAATAACTGAGATAGGCATGTTTGTAACCACATTTGAGTTATAGGTACCCGAACAACAAAGGATGTTGGCACTGGATGTCATTTTAAAGGCGACTCTTCCCTAAATTTATCATGTTTTGTTCGCATTTCATAAGTTGTAAGTATTCCCTGTAGCTCGCCCATACTCAACCTAGCAAGATCTTCTCTTTCTTCTCGGGCTTAAATCTTAGTATCAAATCTCATTGGAAGAGACCTTAGTACCTTTTTCACAATCACCGAACCTTTAATTTCTTCTCCTAATCCTTTAATAGCATTCACTATTTCATCAATGCGCAGAAAATAAGCTGCAATATCTCCATCTTCCTTCATTTTCAGTTGTTCAAATTTACCTCTATAAGTTTGAAGCTTGGCCCCTTTGAATTTGGCATCTCCTTCATAAACATTTTGAATTTTGTCCCAAATATCCTTTGCAGAGTCACAATGGATAATGTTGACATATATTGAACTAGTCGGGCCACTTAGAATAACATTCGTAGCCTTCGAATTGTTTTAACAAAGTTTCTTTCCATCTTTATATGTTGGGGGAGTGGCAGGTGCCTTTTATTTGTCTACTACTGCTTGCCCGACATAAAATCCTTATATTTGCAAAAACATTTTCATCCTTATGCTCCAAAAGGCATAGTTATGACCATCAAACATTGGTGTTCCATTATTAGTGCACTCCATGATATACCTTTTATTGGTTAGGTTGTTTCTCAAGGACCTGCTCTGATACCAATTGTTGGAATATTCAATAATACTAAGAGGGGGTTGAATCAATATTATGCACTTTTTACCATTTTTAACCACAATATTTAATCATTAAGTTATCAACATTTTTTCACTTAAGATTCAATTCAAGACATCATAAATATATAACCATAGATACATAGTACACGTGAAATTTACGTGGAAACCCAAATGGGAGAAAACCATGGAGTTTTTTTAACGTGTCAGAAGATCACATCCACCAGAAGAACCAACTTCCAAAATTATCCAGCACCAACCCCCTGGTTTACAGGCTCCAACATGAAGGAAGATACAACTCCCTAAATTTTCCAGCTTCAAGTAGAAGGAGGCTCCAACCCCCTTTCCTTTCCCCTTCCTTCCACCCTTGAATATAAATAAGAGAATCAACATGTCATAGTTATTGTCACTGATACTGATACATCATCATCAAAGTTGGTTCACCAATAATAACCACATAAGACTTATGCCAATATCTCCAAGAATATCCCCCAAATCATATACCAAGAATCACCAATATATACATCAAACCATGTGCCATAAACCTTCAAGATATACCTCAAGCATGTGCCAAAGCTTCAAGATACGCCTCAAATAATATACCAAAACCTCCAAGATATACCTCAAAGAATTTTCCAAAACCTTCAAGATACAAGCCTCAAGACATTTATAAAAACATACCTTTCATCATGTAGAGACCCTAATGCATGATATCTCATACCATCAAACCTTCTTCAACTTAAACAACAAGAAAATAGCATATTCCTTAAACCCTTCCTCAACCTCATGGGACTGGACTAAGAAATAGGTGGGGCTTCGCGTGATGAGTATTGGCCAACCAGTGGGGGCCTCATGGAACATCCTATACTTGACCCGTAGGGGTCACCTTAGATAGGGTTTCCCGAAAACATTTCTCACATATGCAACTTCTATAACTCTCTCCTTCGCACAACTCCACTAATTCACTTGCGCTAAGAGATCACAAGTTTTTCTTGATGATAAACTAGAGGCTCTTGATGTGTATTTATATCCTTCCAAGTACCTCCTTTACTTGTCTTTAGGTCTGACCTATAACTTCTTATTGCAATTGTTTTTCTCCTTTACTTGATTTTAGGGTCGACTTTATAACTTTTTGTTTGCAACCGTTTAGGGGAAAATTTTACATGATCATATTTAAGAGGGAATATCTCCTCAACTGTGAGGAACCACGTGGTGTGCCACCTACCATTTGAAATGTCTTGATGACGAGTATCAATCCATAGGGGTTTTGCATGAATTTTCAATGTCCTTCATGTTGATTATTTGGGTTTGTTTTCATTGATGTCAACCCTTGAAGAAAGTCCTGTAGCGAATTATAGTATTTTTGGCCCTTGACCAAGGTTTTTGCAAACGTTGGCTATGTTTGACCATTTTTGGGACTTCGACAGGCTGGTCGAAGACAGAGTGCCCAGGTGAAGCGGAGATCACGGGATATCACCCCTTTTGTGGGATTTTTGGGTTTTAGGGTTTATGTAACGGGTATGGGATGTCGGCCCATGGGTTTACCAATGTTTAGGCCTCTTTTTTAATGTATAAATAAGTAGCTAAGCGATATAAGAAGTAGTTCTGATCGGCTTTGTGCAAGAACCTGTGAGGGTCGCTAAGTGAGAATAGTTGTGAATGCTTTGTGCATACTGTATGTGAGACTTGCAGAGCTAAGTGCAAGTGGTTGTAGTTGGCTTTGTTCCTTGGCCTAATTTGGGGAAGGAGGATCTGGTGAGGTGCATGAAAATCTCCTATCTCTCATGGAGTTGGCTCTGTGGCTTGGTGCATGTAAGAATATTGGAATAAGCTAATAAAGAAGAAGAAGAGTTGGTGGACGTAGCCCCACACTGGGGTGAACCGTGTATATCCTGTATTATTGTTCTTTGTGCTATGTGTTCATGATGGTTATATTTATATTTTCTTAGTGCATTGTTCTGGATGTATGATAGGCAGATTCATTGATGCTTAGTGCTTGATATATGAATAAATGCTAGATCTTCTCTGATGTTATGTGTTGAATGCTTAGATGTGTTTAATATTGATTACTACTGCATTGATCTACAATTAGGGTTAATCCGCGATGTGAATAAGAATCATAAATAAATGCATACTATTGGCTAAGTGCTCTGTTGAAGTGTGTAATCATAGATCTATGTCCCAGCTAGGTTGTAGACACTTGATTCCTGCAACCCACTGCCTCTACCTCGGGTGAGACTTCATCTACTTCGCAGGTGTTGCCAAAAGGGCTGGTAGTTAGGGTTTTTTTGGTGCGTTGTTGAAGCGTTGAACCCTAGGTATACCCCTGTGCCAACAAATGGTTCCATTGCTAAGACCTGAAACTATGATTGTTGGGAATTGAAGAAAAGAGAAATCTATGTGCGTAGATCTATTGTTGTAATGCATAGTATTCTACTTGACTTGTGAAGCTTTGTGATAAGAAAAATAAGTCTGATCTGAAGAAAAGAGGTGAGATCTTAAAGCTTTGTGCTTTGGTAAAGGTAAGATAAATGGAAATTTTTGCTTCAAAAGTATGAATCTAGGTATGTTTGACAGATTATGTCCTAGTCTGAAAACTAGGGCACATCTAGAAGGAAGCATATTTGATCTGAATAGATTTGATAGAAAGGGTGAAAGATATGTTATTCCTATGCATAGAAATAATTTTTGGACTGACAAGTGGATGCAGGAACCTAGAATGAATGTTTTCATATTGTAGTTCCATCATTGTGATCCCAGGGCACAGTACAGAAAAGGTTGGGGATCGTTTAAGAGAAAGAGAGGATTGGCATTATGTTATAATTGTAGAAGATTGGGGCATATTGCTAAGGAATTCCCTAGTACAGTTCCTATTTGCCTTTGTTGTAAAGTTGTTGGTCATGAGGTTTTGGATTTCCCTAGAATGATTGCTAAAGTTGAAAATATGAACCCGAGACAAGAAAACTATGAAGAAGGGCAAGAAACTAAGGATATGTTAGAGAACCGGAACGAATCAAAATCTATGTTATTATAGCTGAAAGAAACCCTGAATGATCACAAAGACATCAATTTACCAGAGATCTTAAAACAGAAGCAGTGCATAGAAACAAGAATAGGATACTTCGACATAAACTATGTCCTGGATGAGGAAACACAGGTGAATATTATGCCAGAAAGCACTTGGGAAATTTTAGGAAATCCTATTATGATTCCTTCATTGGGAAGGATAGGATTGTTTAAAGGAAAGATGATAACCCTATGTGGAAGAGTTACTAATGTACCTATGATTTCCCATGAAACATCGACTGAAGAAGAATTTGAATTAATTGAATTTGTTGAGAACAACACCCCTTTTGCAATTTTGTTAGGAAAGACTTGGATTGAGAAAGATCAGATCTGGAGGAAAGAAAAGGAAGAAGCTACAGAACAAAAAAAGCAAGAATTAAGGGACTTCATAGACAAGAAAATAGAGCGACTAGTACAAGAACAAGAGGACTAGTCGAAGCAACTGAGGGCCAGAGACTTAGCTGTCGAAGTTGAAAGAACGCGGGAAGGCTTGAAAAACCTTTCCATGTAGGATAGAAGAACACCTACCCTAGAAATAGTAAGAGAAGAGGTATTACATTTGAACCCTTTGAAAGACCCTTAGCAATGCGAATTTACTACGCTAAGAGAAGATAAGAACAAGAATGGAAAGAGGAACCCCATGAATTAGATCACAAGGAAGAAGGAAAGAAAGATCAGCAAGAAGAAAGCAAAGTGAGAAACACTGCAGGAAGTTCGAGAGGAGACTTCGCAGAAGGCATGCTTGCAAAACTTCAACCTCGTCGGGATAGCAGAACCACGCAAATTGGCACTTTGCCACGACGAAGCTATATGACCGTTGGAGGCGTCCTGACCATTAGAACGATGCTTCGGAATGGTTAGAAACGTAGTTATTGTTGGAAAGATCGCCATCGGACCGTTGAGACCGTGCCATAATGGATGGATTCGTATTGATTAAGGCATTTCGACCCATTGAAGGAATTTGTTACGACGTTGCTTATTTAATTTGTCGAATGCCACACTGGGACCACTTTTGCAAACTGAGATATTCGAGCTAGCAGATAAGTGATTGCATATCGCGTTGTGTTTTCTAATACCTCACCACC
>JASDQU010010193.1:7716-25704 GCA_032191745.1 Picea mariana
CCTACGATAGTATCCTGAAGCGCCAAGGAAACTACGTACCTCAGTTTGTGTGTGTGGTGTGGGTAGATTAAGGATTACCTCTATCTTTGCTCAGTCTACCCTAATTCCATCTGCAGAGATATAATGCCCTAGTACCACACCTTCTGTCATCATCATGTGACACTTTTCGTGGCTTAAACATAACCTGGTCGTGATACATCATTCTAGTATTTTCTCTAGGTTATTCAGTGCTTGATCGAAGTCATCACCATAAGGAGTGAAATCATCCATATAGACTTCAAGTCCTTCGCTGATCAGATCGTTGAATATGCTCAGGATGGCCCTTTGAAAGGTGGCTGGAGCATTACAAAGTCCAAATGGTAATACTTTGTATGCAAAAGTGCCCCAGGGACATGTGAATGTGGTTTTATCTTGATCTTCTAGGGTGATCTAAATCTGATTGTACCCGCTAAAACCGTCTAGGAAAGAAAAGAATTTCTTTCATGCCAAAGTATCCAGGACCTGGTTAATGAAAGGCAAAGGGAAGTGGTCTTTTTTAGTGGCTTTGTTAAGTTCCCTATAATCAACACAGATGCGCCATTTCCCATTTTTCTTTGGGGCGATCACTAGTGGGGAAACCCATCGACTATCTGAGATGGGATATATAAAATTTGCGTCCAACAGTTTTTGTAATTCTTCTTTAACGATATCCCTGAGGTGAGGATTTAGTATTCTCTGTGGCTGGCGGATAGGTTGGGATTCTTTCTCAACATAAATGTGGTGTGTATAGAGTTGTGGATCAATACCTTTCATATAAAAATATTCCCATGCAAAATCTTGCTGGTATTTGGAGAGGACATGAATTAACTTTTTCTGTTGTTGTTCATCTAAATTGGCATTGATTTTTAGAGGTCTCCCGGGTGCGATCTCAATAGGTTTGCTGTTATGAATGACCGTAGTTGGAATTTGTTGTTCCATTAAATCTTCCAGCAGGTCCCCCTGTGCTTCATAGTCTAGAACAGCTTGGAGCATCTAGCAGGCCGAGTTGCTCATAGTGGTCGGATTATTGATAAACCCATTGATTACGTCATCCTCTAACTGATTTTTAAGTTTGAGGGCTTCTTGCTGTGTAAGAGGGGCTCCTAAATCCCTCTCTGGGTATCGTGGTGGTGGCAATTGTGGATATACGAAAGTTGGACTAGGTTTAGAAGGAGGATATAAAATGAGGTTCTTCATGATACCCCCTCTAGTGATTGTCATATTTCTTGTTCGACATCCTATGTACGCATCTGCTGTTGCAAGCCATGGCCTTCCCAATATCAATGGATGCCCTTCAAGTCCACCTTTTGGATTGATGATGAGGAAGTCCACCGGATATTCCCAAGAATCGATGAAGATGGCTATATCATGTAATGTGTCAATTGGTCAAACTACTAATCGGTCTACCAACTACAACATTATTGTTGTGGGTTTGAAGGAGTTAAAACCCAGGGTGTTGCAAGTTTCCATAGTCGGGATGTTGATGGCTACTCCCAAATCAACTAGTGTATTGGGAAAAGAGAAGCCTTGGATCTGAACTGTTACTATGGGATTTCGCGGATCTGCATATTTAACTGGTTCTTGTCTACCTAAAATTAGATCAGACAAGGCTCCTACCACGCGGACTGTTGATGATGGATTTTCTCCCACATAGCTCTTTGATTTTTTTTTCGTAGATGGGGATGTCCTGAAGAGCTTGCAGGAGTGGAATCTTGATATATAAATTCTTGAGTTCCCCTACAAGGTCGAAGTTGGGATATACGGTCGATTTTGCTATCATCAATCTTTCGGGGAATGGAGGGGAGGGTGTTGTACCCTTATTAGGATCTTGTGATTCGACTGTGTCTCCCCCCCGCTTGATTTCTTATGTTATTTCCACAGTCAGAGGTCTTATTTTTTATTGTTTCTCCTGCCCTTGAAAAACATCATTTTCTTTAGGGGAGATTATTCATCCCGACCTTAATCGTAGTTCGCTGCACCCTACCGAGCTGATCACTCCTTCTCCATTTTCCATAATCTGGATGAGCTGATCCGGACTGTTATTTGGATTTGGGTGAGGTTGGGCTGGTAGTTGAGGGCACACTTGGGATTGTGGATTTTGGGACAATTGAAGTGGGCCTTGTAACGTAGGCTGAGTTTGAGGGGCCATCCCCATGGGTTGATTGTTTATCCCCATGGGGCACTGCCAATTCTGATTCCAATTTGGGTTTTGGGCATTCATGGTGGGCCACTGTGAAGGGTAAATGTTGTTATTGGAGTTTTTCCAGGATGAGGTGGGATATTGTGAGTTAGGCCAAGTAGAAGCTGTAGTTGGCTGATTCTGCCAAGCATGGATTACAGTGGGCTAGTTTTGCCAAGTGGGATTTGCAGGTGGATATTGTTGGGGTTGCCAGTTTTGATTAGTAAACGGATGACCCTTCCATGTGCTACCAAGAGCTTGCTGGTTATACTACCCAAGGAAGAAAGAGAAAGGGTCCTACAATGTATTTAGGGGCCGATTCTGCCATTGACGACGCTGAGCCATTAGATATAATGGTTATGTTTCTTCTTTTGCTTCCCTAAAGACAACTTTCAGTCCAGGAAGTGATGGGAATTGTTCCGTGTCGTCATCCTTGGCACAGATAGCACAAACCGGGACCGTGTCCAAAGGACAATCCCTTGGGCCATGTTTCCTTCTGCACCTGTGGTAAAATATGGCTAAAGTTTGTTCTGCTTCTATGTTTTTTTGTTTGGCCTGCAACACATCAAATTGTGTAGTTAGAGTGCTCAGAATGTCTATTTTAAAGTTTTCTAAGAGATTACCAACTTCAACTTAAGTAACACCCCCGCTAGTAATATTGTTATTTCTGGTGAAGGGGGTACGTATCCCTGATCTGGTCCGTGAACTTCCTCTTGAGCACCTGATGCACAATAGGACAATTCCATCATAAGTTTCTTGATAAATATCACCTTTCCCCATTAAATTCAATGTTTCTACCCATTCATCTTTCATACCTTTAATCAAAGTTGCCTTAAGTGCTTCCCCTGGTAGCGTGCCATAGGGTGATCTTTGTAAATTATATTGAAATCTCTCTACATATTCTTCTAATGATTCATTTTCTTTTGCAGTCATTTGAAAGATTTCATCTTTTAAGTCTCTAGTTATACAATAATCCAGATATTTTGTCAAGAAGGCTTGTTTCATTTCATCCCATGAGTTTATAGTTCCTCCCCCTAATCCCATGAACTAGTGTAGAACTGCTCCTTTCAAAGTGGAGGGGAACAATTTTAATTTTTGGGGTTCAGAGGTGTAATCATATCCTCTACATAGGACAACAAATTCAAATAAGAATGCATCTAGATCTTCTGAGATTAATCCATGAAAGGTTGGTAGGTTTTGTAGGGGAATAGCCTTCATGGGGGCATTGGCAATTGGATCAACTATCAGATATTCCAAAGTGGAAGTCTGGGGACGTTGTGTATTTGGTTGTGCCATTTGATCGAAAATATGCGAGAAATATTTAAGGATTTCTTGATCCAGATATTTTATTTGAATTGAATGGTTATCTGATCTTCTAGGGGATCTGATTCCACTCCCTCTGTCTGGAATTTCAGGTATGCCTTCTTATTTTGTAGGAGATTCAGGATTGGGTGGTGGGTCTGTCTTAGTTATCCCACTAGTTTCTCCTTCTCCTTCCTCCAGGTTACAAGAGTTTCCCTCTCCTAAAGGGTTGAGGGGTAGAATATCTGTGATCTGAAAACTTAGCTCAGTCCCTTCAGTTTTGCTATGAATCTCGGCGTGGGCTGCAGTTGGTGAAGCTGCCACCTGAGGGATTCGAGTGGATCCTTTTCTAGGTTCAAACAAGGCTTGAGATTCTGCTTTTCGGATGATGTCATCTATGAAAGTACTTCTTCCAGGGAGCACTGAGCCCTAGGGTTTGGTAATTTTTGGTGGAGGTTTTTGCTTTTCAAGATCTTTCTTCTTAGTCATACACACTTCAAACAACAAAAAGGAAAAAAAAATTGAAAAGGAAAAAAAACACCTATGTAACCTCTTAATGCGTCGGCTGGAGGTAGGCGCTGGCATAAGCATCTTACTTATTGTCTGCGTAGGTTCTTACCTTCCGTCTTCAATACCTCATCCTCTAGAGGCACAATCTACGCTACCTTTGACATTCTTCCCCGGCAACGACGCCAAAATGTTGAGCTCTAAATATGTCTAAAAACAACCTTAGTTTAACATTAATTTATCAACCCAAGGATTCATCTTTTATCTCAAAGAATATCGGCAAAGTCTATGCAGATAGCTTATAGAGGCTAAAATTGTGTAGCGAAAGAAGATCTGAGTTTGTCAACAATCAAGTTCCTCAAACATTCATTAAAGATTCTAGGGATTGAAATCTAAAGCTATGCAAAAGGAAATGAACTAGCTAATATATTGAATTCATTCTAAGAGAAGTAATTGAATCTAGATAAAGACTTGCAGGAATTGCTATCATTATGAATCAGAATTGATGAAAAGAAAAAGGCGAATTACTCCATCTATGGAAAGGAACAAAGATTGTAATCTAACTGAAAAGAGATGGCAATCATATTTCTATTGAAAGGAACAACAACTATATTCAAGCGGAAAGGAACAAAAAATGTAAACTAATGAAAGGAACAACAAATGTAATCTTATGAAAGGAACAACAAATGTGAACTTATGAGGAACCTTCACGCATCGAATCTCAGTGATGGGAATTGGAACAACAATCATTCAATACTTCAGGGAATATCTATTTCTTGCAATTGACATGAAACCATCAACACACTTATGTGTTTGTTAACTACTATAAAAGAAAATTGAATCACAAGACAAAATTTGAACTGATACAATTACAGATCGAACAATAGCTCCTTCAAACTGGGCCCTCATTCATTAGAAGCACTGTTATTAAAAAATCAGTATATAAAAATCAAAAAATTGCTTGAGGCTTCTATTGATTTCATAGCTAGTACAACATTTCTACAAAAACTACTAACGCATAACAATTCTATATTCTCTATTCATGAGTGCAAAAATCTCTCTTTTCTTCAAGATCTATTTACCCCTTATATGTTACAATAATCTAGGTAAATTAAGCTATCCCAAGGATCGAGAGATCCTCAGGATTGCTTTACTATTACAATGAGTAACTCAATTATCTTTAAAACTTCTTTGCGCCATAAAGTCTTCAACCTCCAATAGCTTGCGCATCTTCAAGATTCCCCTTGCTATCTTGGGTTCAACAATATTTAACCAATCCTGCAATAAAACCAGGCAATTCCAATCATATTTAGAATCTATGTAATCTAATCTCCAACAATCAACACTGAAGGGTATATTATTCATTTTCTATTCTATTTACTTCTAAATAACCGAAAAGTCAATCAAAATAATATCATGAAATGTGGGAAAAAGGAAGATATTTATACCTTTTTCATAACCTAACAGCATCTTGGAAGATGGACATTTGAAGTTGGAAAAGATACACACTATCCAGAAGCCAGAATCCTGCAAACAAGTTAACAAAGGGAGTAAACAGGGAGAAACTGAGTTCCTGCTCAGTTTCAGTTGGTCTTCAAGCATGAATATGAAGATGAGAAATTTTCCAGGTCCATGAAGGATCATAGTCCAGTAGATACAATAACGATGGAGTTGTTGAGATCAGTCTCCAAGTGGGAGATTGTTGGTTGTGGAGCTTGATTATTTTCCTGATTCAGAGGTCTTTGTTTTTATCTATGATTATAGCCTATGAATAATTTACACCCTGGAAGAATGTACACTCCTCCATGCGGGGGAGTGCAGAGGGGGGTCACCCCCTTTGCAGGGTCTGGGGGCAAGCGGGCTCCCGATGGGGGTTTAGGGGCGAAGCCCCTGAAGGAAAAATTGTCTTGTAAATGTATATTGTAATTTCATTGTAAATATGGACTGTTCATTATAAGGTCGCAGATCTGACGATAGAAGTTATGTTAGGGTTTTTTCCCTAGAAGGAAACCCTCTTTTATGAGGGAAATGTATTGCAGCTATGTATCATTGTGAATATTGTATTCTGAGTGAGGATATTGTGAGAGAAAGAAGAGGAAGTTACAACGGGTGTGATGTAGGTTGTATCTCTTCATTTGTTGGAGAATAATAAAGGAAGGACCTGAAAACTTCTTTGGTGGACGTAGCCCACACTGGGTGAACCACGTATATCTGTGTCTCTATTGTATTGTGTATCTTCTATGTTTATTTCCGCATTTGTTTTATTTTATTTCTCCGTGATCTTGTTTTTCTAACACTTTCCTTTTCAAGAGGATCATTAGTTTTGGGGGTTAACCTCAAAGTGTTTACACCATTCTTGGAGGTGCTTCATGTGATGTGGGGTGCATGGTGTATGCATGACCCTTGGTTGTTTCATGATGGATGGACATAGTAGATATGACATGTTTTCTTATTGCTAGGCCTTGTATGGGTGTTTATATGGAATTATTCCCTAGAGCATTGGAGACCTATGGAGGTTGGTGACTTTCTTCATGATGGACACATGGAAGGTTGGTTGTGTGCTTGGAGGACACATTTCTTTGGAGGAGGAGAATTGGGTATTCTAGACAAAAGTGTTGAGCCATATATGGCATGGGCACACTTGGTTGCTTGCATGAAGGATTGTACTTAACTTGAGGATGCTTGGGTTGAGGGAGTGATCATGTAGGTGTAGTGGACCTAGAGGAGCACATGGCATATGAGTAGCATTGGAGCCTTTGGAGGATTAGGTAGGTGGAGCATTGTACCATTTTGAGAAGCATTCATGCCTTGGATCCTTGTTTGTTGGATGTCTTCATGTTGGAGCTTGAAATGTGCCACTTGTAGAGGGATAAATTCACACGTGGGCCTATCTTCTTGTGGATAGGTTGCTTGTAGTGGATTAGAACCACTTCATATTGTTTTCCTCAATTACCTCTCATAGAAACAAAGGGGGGAGAGATTCATTTCACATCATCATCATTGTACTCTATTATTTGTACTTGTCTTGTAGGGATCAAGATGTTATGGTTCATGAAGAATCCCTAAGAGAAGACATGAAGAAAAGAGAGACATATTGATTGTTCTTAGAGAGATTGATCTTGTGAGATGTTAGAGATTTATCTTGTGAAGAAAATGGCATTGGGGGTGACGATCACTTGTATAAAATTCATTCATCACACTTGTGTTAGATATGTGAGGAGTGTATCACACTTTTCTCTCTCTTTGTGTGTACTCATTATTGTAATATCAGTCTTTGTCTTGGAGCACTATGGTTCTTGGAGAAGTTCAAGGGTTTTCTAGGGTTAGGGTTTCAACCTAAGGAGGAAAAGAAGATAGGGTTTGTGATAAACCCTAAATGATAAAGAAACATTATTAGTGTAGCTCTTATGTTAGGGTCCCACCCTAACTTCCCTAGTTAGTGAAATCAGAGTTACTTAATGTATTGAGTGTCATATTTGTTAAATAAGGCCCCATGATATAGTATAGTGTGAAATCAATAAATGTAAGCCACCTTATTAAAGAAGGTTCACTAGTTAGTGGTTGAGGCCTCATTTATGGAGGTCCACAAGATGGTTAGGGCTTTGGTTAATTAGAGATTGTATAGTTGTATTAGAAGCTATGTAATCAGTGGAAAAACTATTCCCAACATTGAATCCAATATTACCTATCTCATGCATGAGTAATTTCACTATTGAGGCTAACACTAGCAACAATATTGGAAGCAGTCTATCTTTGTATGGTGTAAATGAATGAAGGTTCATGTATTATGTAGACATAGTGACAAATGCAGAATGTTTTCAATTGATTAAAGGGACAAAATCATAAGGAGCAAAGTGAATATAATGTAACAATGGAAACCAATTTACCTATTTGAATCTTCTCTCTTTTTTATATCTACTTTGTTTTGCACAAGAATGGGTGAATCCATTTACAGGACAATGTAAACAAAGTCAATGATATYAGATGTAGTATACTATGGGAAAATTCATATAATTCATCATTTCAATGACTATATTGTCACATTCCTAATGTAGAAGTGTCTTAAGTGAATAGGAAAAAAACCAATCCAAGTACTAGTCCTTGAAGAAGTCAATGCTCATATGATGTATCCTTTGAAGGAATTAATTGTCAACACTACTAGAGGAAGCCATAYATGATATATTGTAGAAAAAAAGAAATTTACATGTTACCAAATGCAAGTGTTTAAAGAAAAAATGGAAATATCACTTAGAAAGAGGGAAGGCATGCATRGTGAATGGGGTGTTTGAGATATTATTACCCTTCCACTAAGTGTGCCTTAGTGCTTGGTAGACTTTTGTATTGAATCCTATAACATGTTCTTTGATGTATATTACACTTGGTGCAAGTACTATCTACAAAAAAAAAATGTTCTAAAGTAACATGCACACACACATGAAATTGTGTGTTTGGTGTGAATTTCACATAAAGTGTAGTAAAGCATAAACTGCATCATGGTCAGTCCAATATGCATCTAATATACTTACATCACAATGTGCAACTAGGAAATTTGTCCAAATGTGATCAATACGAGATTTTTTTTTTAGATCTGCATTTGTTTGTTATCTCTTGCAATTGTTGTGATTACATGTAATCTATGAGTTGTTTGATTCTATGGTTATTTGCATGAATGCCAATATTGAAATCACCAATGATTACAAATATACAATTCTTATGTATTGATTATGTTTTCGTTGTTGCAATTGTCTCGATGACTATTGCCACACATGAAAACTGAGAAATGTATATATGTTCATAATGAAAATCAGATATCGGACATGCATCTTTGAAAAAATAAGCTCAATTTTGTTATTGCAATTGATTTCTATTTTTTTTCTATGCAAGAGAGAACACCATGAACCAAGTATGCCAAGTTGAAATTGAAATTTGCAAATGCATTGTTTCTTGGAGGCTAGTTTGAACAAATTTCTTGAAAGCATATGATCATATTGCTCATTAGATCTTCATCTTGTAGGATGTCATTGGCATGAACTGGAGGGCTACGTGTGTTCAAACTTGGGATTGACAAACTATTTGTACATGTTACTTTCCTATGCAAGTGTTCTTGATCCGGATTATTTTTGGAACAAAATGAAAGCAAAGATATTACAATGAAATACAAATAAAAATGGCTAGAAATAGAGAAATACAACAATACATGATTTCTATTAATGAAAGAAATATATAAAGACTATAAAAATATAGAGCACAAGACTCGCTAGAATGGTGGCAGCTTTATCTCTGAGAAGAGATGTGATGGATATGCTCATTCGGAAGAAGATGATTACAATGAGGCTCTGAAGGCATTTTTATGATAAACATGAATGTGAACCCTAGACATCCAAAAACCTAACCCTAGGAGATGAAGCGCCAAAAGTCATGTGGGCCCCGTTGGGGTAAGTTAGTACATTAACTTCCTGAGGTTGTAACTTTTGTATATGATCTCTGTTTTAGGCGTGTGATAGCTCGTTGGAAAGCTATTTTCGAGAACTATGCATTATTATATGAAACTTTGAATTCATCTATATTTTGACTATGGAAAGCCAAGAAAACACTGATTAGAGCCCCAAAATGGCCCTGGAAATACAAAAATATGTATTGACATGAAAACTTCCAAAATAAGCAAGTTGGAATAGGTGGGCGGCCAACAATATCCACATGGATCCTATGTAGGGATTTAGGACAACCTCGTAAGTGAAGAACCCACAATTACAAAGAAATGTCCCCATTACAGAGAAACATGTTGAACTGAAAATTTTCCAGATGAGCTAGTTGGAATTTGAAACAGGTGGGTGGCCACCAATATCAACCCAGATCAATCCTTCCCCATTAGAAAATAATGGTATCCATTGCGTTGAGTGCCCGGGGAAGAGGGGAAAGTGTTTTATGAATCTGAATCTTGGTGAGTTGCGTGCCTTATTGGAGAAGTTGCATTGCTTGGTCTGTGGAAGGCTGCCACAAACTTGTTGTTGGCGGGGTTGAATCTGTTCCACCAACATGTTGTCTCTAGGATTGATGAGGCATTGTGTAGGCACCATTGTAGGTGAAGAAACAATATCTACTTTCTCTTCTATAATATGCTTCTGCTATATAGAAGGTGTTGAGGCTGTAGTGGTTGTAGTGGCCTTCTGTGCATCCTTTGAACAGACTATGAAGAGGATGAATTTTGCAGTATGATATATTACCTTGCATAACTGTTTTGGTGGAACAATAGTTGGAACTACCTTTGGTATCCTGTAGAGTTTACCCCCCAAAGTAATAATGATACTACGAGGTCAAGATTGATAAAAAAAATGACGTTTCCACATATATGGTTGGCC
Organism: Picea mariana; assembly: GCA_032191745.1. Lineage (NCBI taxonomy): Eukaryota > Viridiplantae > Streptophyta > Pinopsida > Pinales > Pinaceae > Picea > Picea mariana. The sequence continues at coordinate 18,082 of JASDQU010010193.1, forward strand.
CAAAACAACATCACAAACATCAATAGGGGAAACGTCACTCACTAGCTCATCCTTGAAGGGTTGAATGCCATAGGACAGGCGACACTGATGGATGACACAGAGATATCAGCCCTAGTGAAGCCACTTGATGTTGTATGGATGCAGGTGTGGTATTGTCGACAACCCCAACTGTTTGACGAAATAAGTTGAGATGATGTTCTTCTGGCTGTCGCTATCAACAATGAAATGCAATGGGATACCCTTCAACCACATATGTGAATGGAAGAGGCGCTCCCCCTCTTTAGGATCTCTTGGTTCTTCTGGTTGAATTGTTGCAGTCACAAAAGTAGCAACGAGGTCTACATCAATGATCTGTCTGTTTTCAATATTTTTTGGATCATATTCCAAATTAGGGTTTGAATCCTTGTCTTTGACCTCGGCCACCAATGACTGTTTCGAATGGCATTCATCAGTGTTGTGCTAGGGGATTTTCTGGCAGTCGCACCACTTCCTAGTGTCATTCTTCATCTTTTTTTACCCTTATTTTCCTATGTCTTGGACTGGTTGTTGGGAGGTTGTTGGTTAGGGCCATCTTTACCATGCTTTGGTTGTTGCAGATTTGCAGACTCGAACTCCCATTTGTTTTGGTGCCTAAATTTCTGCTCGATTTTGACATCATATCGATAGGCAGCTCCCATTGATGAGATGTTTAGGAAATCCATTTCGGTTTGGATGTACCTATGCAGAGCCCCATAACATTTCAGAACCAAATGTCACTCAGAGTCTTTGATACCCAACTTGGTGCACAAGGTATGGAAAGTATTTGTGAACTACGACACTTTTTGGCTCTTCTCTTGCCGTAGTGTGGTCCATCTCATGTATTGGTCTTCATAGTTATCAACAAGGTAGTATTGTTCCTTGACCGCATCCACAAAAAAATCCCAAGTGAGCTCGGCCCCATATATTCCATATTCCTTTGTGGAAATTTTCTCCCAGTAATTTTTCCATTGATGTTTGACATGGGGGAGAGCCTTGAGGAGTGCAAAGGTGATCTTTTCCTTGTCAAAAAAATTATGAACAAAGAAATAACCTTCTAGAAGATTCAACCATTTTTCTAAGGCATCTGCATCTATCTAACCTTCAAATACAAGATTATCAAAATTAACTTGTACCTTGAAGGGAGAGGTTCCTCCAAAGTGGCTCCTTGATGAAGATGTGCATGTTGCTATCGATAGGCATTGAAGGATKTGGGAAAAATTCTTGGGGGTTTAATTYGAATAGGAAAAACCCACTTTTAGAAATGACAGATCTCTTAGAAGGGACATAGTTAGAAGTGCACCAGAACACAAATTCAKGAAATYCATACACTTGGGGGACTATAAACCTATCYARACCGAACTCCCACACATGATAATAATCGACTAAGTCTCTGAATTTTTKCATTKTTAACTAGTGAATTTCAAATATATTGAAGGATAAAATAGGGTCGAAAACATCTTTATACCTATCAACTAAATCTTCTTCTTCRACTGTCAATGGTCTTTTGGTCTTTTAGCTTTCGCTGACTCAGACAATTCCATTGTAAAAATGTAATGTTAAAATAAATAAAGGGATTTTGAATTACCCGGGTGAAAATCTCGCTCCATAATATACTCGAGTTAAGTTGATAGTTTGCACTGATAAGTCCAACTATTTTACCATCTTTTTAATTTTCATAAAACAAGCATTAACCATCGAAACTTTACTTTTAACCTTTGAAAATAAAACTTGAATATGTGGTATATTTGGATTGGTGAAGAATAATTACACTTAAATATAAAAAATTGATAAAACTGTCACTTCACCTTTTCCTGCTTGCTTACGTCACCCGATACATCTGTCAATCCATCATTAATTACAGGGGTCCTGAGTGGTTTCATAAACCATGGAATGGGGGGACTAACTTTACCAGTGCATGAGACATCAAAAGGGTTCAAATTGTGGACCCCCCCCCCCTCTCATTAACCATCGAGCATATAAGGGGGAAATTTAATAGGGATAATTGATTTAAATTGTCGATCACTCGATCAAACTGCATTCAGGCATGCATTTTATTAATATAAAACCTATGATAAAACTTTATAATACAATATAACTATATAAATAAACTATTTTAAAATTAAACAATATGAAAGCTTAATAAATCTAAACTAAAACAAAACTATATCAAATTTAATAAATCTAAAGTTAAAAAATGTATATATTATTGTTTACAAATCTAATAAAACCTAACATTTAAGAAAATAATAAAGGTTAAAAAAATTAAATAAATAATAAACTAAAGTAATATAAAGTAACAAATTTAATAAAACTAAACTAATTAATCAACCCCTAATTAAAATGTATTGAAATAAATTTCTACATTTTATAGAAAATTTAGAAAATGTTACAACACCTAGAAACTAAGAAGTTAGTGTATAGCCAAGATGTGGTATTTAGAAAAATCAAATATGTTGTCAAACAGAAAGTCCTACTAAAGGAGGAAGAACCAAAGAAAATAGAGTTTGAGTTGAAGGATAATGAGTTAGACTCTACATAAGAATAGGAATAAGAAGAAGAAGATCATCATACTCCAATATTGAGGAGATCGGTTCAGGAAAGAAGGCAAGCAAAAATGTATACTCCACCTAATTTCCATTCAAATTTTGTATTGTCTATTACTGATGATGATCCTAGAACGGTTAGGGAGGAAATGGATTTAGAGAATGGAAAACTATGGGAAAAAGGCCATGATGGAAGAAATGGCAGCATTGGACAAGAATGAGGCATGGGATCTAGTGGAGTTTCCAACTAGAAGAAATATCATTGGCAAAAAATGGGTGTTTAAGAAGAAGTTAAATGTAGAAGGTAAAGTGGAGAAATACAAAGTTCGATTAATAACAAAAGGTTATTCCCAAGTAGAGGGAATTTACTTTGGTAAGATGTTTTTCTCCTATTGTCAAGTTTCAATTAGATTTATTTTATCTTTAGTTGTTGCTTTTGATTTTGAAGTAGAATAGATGCACGCGAAGAAAACATTCTTACATGGGGATATGGAAGAACAAATCTACATGAAGCAGTCACAAGACTTTGTTGTGAAGGGAAAGAAAGAGCTAGTAAGCAAGATGAAAAAGTTATTGTATGGGTTAAAGAAATCACCAAGTATGTGGTATCAAAAATTTGATACTTATATGTTGGGACTTGGCTTCACAAGAACAAAAGTAGATCATTGTGTGTGATTCAAATTAATCGGTGATCTTGTCTATTTGGTCTTGTATGTGGATGATATGTTGTTGATAGGAAATGACAAGGAGATTATCCAGGATGTGAAAAATCAGTTGTCCTCTAAGTTTGACATGAAGGATCTTGGTGCAACAAATTTCATTTTGGGCATGGAAATGAAAAGAGATTGAGAAAATAGGAAAATCTGGTTAAACAAGAGGAAATATGTCAAGACAATATTGCATAGGTTTAATATGTAGGAATGTAAATCGATTAGGGTTTCTATTCTTATAGGTGTAAAGTTATCCATGGATTAGTGTCCTAAGACACAAGAAGACGATAAGGACATGTATCGTGTTCCATATGCTAGTGTAGTTGGCAATTTGATGTATGCAATGGTCTATACTAGACCATACATTGCACATGCAATGAGATTTTTTAGCAGGTATGTGTCAAAACAAGGGATGGATCATTAGACAATAGTAAAGAGGGTTTTTAGATATTTGTGTGGCACTACTAGTTATGGATTGTGCTACAAAGGAAGACCATGATTGGACAGAGTGTTGGATATACATGGATTTGTTGATGCATACTGGGCTGGAGATATGGATCACAAAATATCTACAAGTGGGTATGTGTTTAACCTATTTGGAGGAGCAATCAGTTGGATGATCAAAAGACAGTCTGGAGTGGCACTCTCAACTATAGATGTTGACTACATGACAACCACTCATGCAAGTAAGAAAAAAGTATGTTTATAGAGATTGTGTTCAGGTATTGGGTTGGTACAACAAGCTGTAAGGATATATTGTGATAGTTATAGTGCAATCTTCCCGATGAAGAACTCGACTTATCATTCAAAGACAAAGAATATTGATGTTTTGTATCACTTTGTGAGAGACATGGTTGAAGAAAATAAGGTGTTGCTGATGAAGATGGACACTTTGAAGAATGTTGCAGATTCATTAACAAAATTTGTGAGCACTGAAAAGTTCTCTTGGTGTAGATTATCTATGGGCATTATTTCCCTGGATTGTTGAGTATGTAACCCCTTTTATGCAAAGAAAGCAAAAACTGGGAGAATGTTGGGTATGTGTTATATTCTTTGCACGACCAAACCTAGTATTTGCGTTGCGTAGGGTGCATGGGGGGGTTGCAACCCCCATGCCTAAGGGTTCATAGGGGGAGAATCCTCCTTGTCCAGGGGGTTGCAGGGGGGAAAGATTCCCCCTACATGGGGGTTTAGGGGCAACCCCCAGCAAAAAATTGGCATTTTTTTTGCGTCCGTTTTTAGTGGTTTTTTGGCACATGGTTTTCGTTGATGGTTTTCTAATTCTGGTTAAGGAATTAGGTTTGTTGACTAATATGGGTCAATATATTAGAGGTTTTGTATGCCGAGGGATCCTATATATATTGTATTGTAAACAATGAAGATAGATGATGAAAAAAATATTAGAGGTGTAGCTCTAACAAGTTGTTGGTTTTCCCAGTTTGGGTTTCTAAAGTAAAATCTTTGTGTAACGTGGGTGTGTGTGTGTGTGTCATTGTATCTTTTCTTTTTTATTAAGAATCTATTTGTAATAATTAATTGTACAAGGTTAAAATCTACATTGTCCAACTCATGCAAAAATGTATTTTGCTAAATTATTATTTACTTAATATTCACCCACTAATGTGTCACTCATATCACAAGTGCACATGTAATTACCTATTTAAAATTATAAAATAATGAATTGTCCTCATCCAACTCCCACATTTCCTATTTTCACTCATAGATGTTCCTTTGATCTTCTCAACACTTCCTATTTTAGTGGTTACACATGAAGTTACTAGTTTTAGTTATTAATTAGTTCACTTTAACTTCTCCCAAACCAGTTTTCCTTTCCCACACTTCAATTTAAATTTGATTTCTTGTTCCTATTTCCTCTCATCGATCTAAGGGTGCATTAGTAATTAGTTTTTTGTTAATTAATAACTAACTTAATTTCATTTCATGCACATTATCCTACATGTAATTATTTTCTTATTAACTTCAATTTAACTAGATCTTATTTCATGTCATGATATACTAATTTATTTATATGTTTATTTATACTACATTAATTTAATTAATATTTCTTCTCCAAGTAAAATTGATCCAAAATGGATCCAGGAAGGCCTAAAAATCAAAGTTCTTGGAATAGGACGAAACCAACGACCTTTCATCGGGCTCGTCGCGCCGATTCCAACTATATAATTTTTTCCAAAAATGGACATCGTATGCGAAAGTTATCGCGTCTTGATTGATTTCCCAAACATGCAAAAAAGTCAATTGGTCAATGTCAACAGGTCGTACTGATGACGTCAGAAGTACGATAGGTGACGTCAACAGGGACACGTGGCAGTACGAGGAGGTGACATGTGTCACTCATTTTTGGCATTTTCAGGGGCTTATGTGGAACAATAAAAAATTGACACGTGGCATTGTACGAACGCAACACATGGCACTCTATGAACGTTGACATGGCCCAATGACAGGCCAACACATGGAAGTACAGATGACAGGTGGCAGGGTGACGTGGTTGTATGGATGCTGATGTGGAAACTGACTAGACAAGTGACTTGGCAGTACGGATGATGATGTGGTAGGCTCAAGGTACGACACATGGTTGTATGATAGTGATGTGGCAGGTTGACAGGATAGTGATGTGGTGTTGATTGTGTGTTGACTGTGTCGGTGACTGCACTGTACGGTCCAATTATAGGGTGACACGTGGCCCAATCAGAGGGTGCCACGTGGCACCCCAGATTTAGCCAATGTTGGTTGTGTAAAAAAATTTATTCCGCCTCTGGGGGATTCGAACCCTTGACCTTCGAGTGAGGAAACAAACTACAACAAGGGTGTTAACCGTATGGGCTATTATGGTTCTTATTAAACCATATGGTGAATATTACATTTAAGTTGTGATATGGCGCGATTTTGGGGATAAGCCTTGGTTGGCGGGGGCTATGGACCAGGGGTTAGCATCAGAGTTTTAGGCATGAAGGGGCCTAACCACATAACACATGGTGTGCCAAGCGACTAGGGGCCAAGAAACAAGGGTTGTGACTAGAGCTTTAGGGTGCCAGTGCTTAAGCGCATGGCTACATGGATCATTACCATATGACCAGGAGCCTGGAAGAAAGGGTCTAGTGCGCATATGTGCATTTTTTGGGTTTTAAACTATATAGTGTATTTTTTTTGGATTATTAGCCTGATTTTATTGGATTTTACCCATTTTGGCGAGATCTGGAACCCGATTTGAGGCCAGATCTTGGGAGGAAGTTGGGATAGGATCCCCAACTCAAGATTTATATAATTCATAAGTTTTTGATAGTCCAAGAGGTTCATATTAGTAGAATGATGATGAGTTTGTGAAGCTTGAAGCCATTTTTATGTAGGGAAGCCATTGAGGAAGTGAACTTTGGAGGCCGATTCCGGGAGCTACGCTCAACATTTTTCAGTGTCGTCAGTTGTGTTGGATTCTTGAGGTCGAGAAGAACATAGCCAAACCAACTTGTAAACTTTTTGACACAATTTTGATGTACTTTTGAAGCATTGAAGATTAATAAGAAAGCCTCCCCCACTGAGACAAAGGCTTGAAGACGTAGGCAATCTCGCCGAACTCCGTTACTTGCTTTTGTGTTTTGTTGTTGTTTACGCTTACTTTCTGCTCAGCATTCTTTATGATGGTTGCAATATTCTCTCATTAAGTTCCTCTTCTTCTCTAAATTTCATAAATGGTAATTGAACACATGCTTAAAACTCAACCAAGTCTTTAAAGATAATTTTCGGATCAAGTGGTATTAGAGCAGGTTGAAAGTTGGTTGTCTAAGTTGCATGATTACTAGGGAAAAACTAAGTCGTGGTGAAGGTGAGCTTGTAAAAGGATATCTTGAGATTGGATCAAGAAATAGGACTTCTCAAAGTGATAAGATGGCATCTAAAGAAGGAATGTCTGAGATAGAGTTTCGAAAGACATTATTTGCCATGTCTGAGATGGTAAAGGTATTATATGATGATTACTTGGAATGAAAGAGGCCTTTCCAAGGGGAATCTTCAAAATACGACAAAAGTGAAGAAGGAGAGGATCCTCCTAAACCTCCTTCATCTCCATCATCATCTTCTTCTTCAAGTACAAGTGCAACTTCTGCCGCAAGAAAACATTCTCATAAATAGATATGCCATTACTTAAGCTTGATGTGAAATTTTAATTGCCCATGTATGATGGTGAAGTCAACGCTGAGAGGCTTGATAACTGGGTCAGATAGATGAAAGTTTATTGCATTGTGCAACAAATCAAAGATGAGGCAACCCAAATCAAGTTGGCATCGCTTCGTCTTGCAGGCACAACACTCATCTGGTGGAAGAGTAAGTTGCAACAT
>JASDQU010010193.1:26336-39948 GCA_032191745.1 Picea mariana
GATTCAAGAAGTAAGTTGATTCATCTAAGGGTCATAATGAAATATACTAAGATCGATACATTGATAGATAGTGGATCTCAATCTAGCTTAATTTACAAGTGGTTAAACAATTGGGATTAAACACTAAGAAGCATCATAAAGCTTACTCACTTAAATGGATAAGAGACAATCACAAATTGCACATAACAAAACAATGCACTTTAAAGTTTGCAATTTCATCAAATTTTGTGGATGAGGTAATGTGTGATGTGGTGCCACTAAATGAATGTGGAATAGTCTTAGGCAACCCTTATTTATATGATCACAATGTTGATAATGAGAGGGGGGTGAATGAGTATCAAGTACAATTTAAAATCTTTTTCAACTTATACTTAAAGCATTCAATTATATCCAATGAGCAATGAACAATATTATAAGAGTTACACCAATACACCAAAATACACCATGCACAATATATGAGAAATACTCAATAGTTATTGTTCAAGGGAAGTAATGGCTTCCAAAGGTAGCTACAAATTCCAAATATAAAGGGAGGGATAAACCTCCAAAAGGAAGTTACAATCCTCCAATATCAAGAGAGGTTTGACCTCTCCATCCTTGCCCCTTCCTTCCACCCAATAATATATGAGAGATAATCAAACTTTACATTAAATCATCACCATCAACCAACCATCACATAGAACCTGATAATGCTTCCTGAGACTTCTTCAAATTATGAAATTATTCAATTCTTGGAATACTCTGATCTTGTAGATAATATTACTCAATGTATTCTCTGAAACTTCTCCAAGTTTCACTGCTTGAATCCTCTCCAAAAATAATTTATAGAGAGAATGGTAGACCTTATTCAATTCTGGTTTATTTAGGAGAGCGAACTTGTACAGAATGCCTCGTGCTCCATATTTAACATATGATTCTGAAACCCGCACACAAGAAACTAAATCCCGTACTCTTTCCAATGAAATTGGTCTCACTTCATTTTTATTCTCTATGAATAAGTTATGATTGTTTTACCTGGAACACTTGTTTATGACTAGCTTCAGGACTAGTCAAAAACCCTATCTTCCACATAGTGTATCTCCAAAATTTTAGCGACTAAAGATTTGAAATTTTTACCACAGGTACTTAGCTATGTATTCTCAATACCATATCAATTTCACCATCTGAATTGTTATATAAAACAATTTATAGCGAAAATGGTAAGATGACCTGTAAATAACATACCTTAGAACACATCACCAAAAGTCTTCATCCTCCCTTGAAATCCAGCCTTCTTTACTTCAGATTTCCTTTGAAATTCGACTTGTGTGTGTAAAATGAATGTATTTATACCCTTTATGTCACTTCCTTTTAAAATTAGGGCTGACCTGACACTTTCTTGTTTTGTAATACTTTTCTTTAATTATCTCGAGGGCCGACCTGTACTTCCTTCTTCAATTCACTTTGTCATCTTCAAAAATTCATTTCTCCTCAACCATGAGGATCCACGTGACATGCCACCTACCACCAGAAGAAACATGATGTATACTATCCATACATGGGTGTTGTGTCTACATGTGCACTGTCCTTCATGTCGAAATACCTTCATCAATCTTGCAGTCCAAAACCAATGACTAGGGTTGACATCAATGACAACAACCAATCTTCCAATAATATCCCCCTTTGTCATTGATGGAAACACTCATGCTCCCCCTATAATAATGATCCCAATTTCTCTCCCCCTTTGACATCAATGGCAAAGGGTAGGGCTGCTCCCCTTGAGTTTAATGGAAAAAGATAACTCTCTTTTGTGGGGTTGCTCCCCCTGAACATGTGGCACTCAATAATACTTCATCCTTATTTTTGGTCTTTGGGACTTTCTCTTCCTTGAAATCCTTTTGTGTGGATTCTGTCTTCTCTCTCTTCTTCATGTCTAGGATGTATATGTTGTTCGGTCTTCTTGTTGCAGTTGCAACCAATCTTCCTGAATTATTTTCTCTTATTTTACATTTTTGAGAGTCAAATGTAAGAGTGTATCCTTGATCACATATTTTGTTGACACTAAGGAGATTATGCTTCAGATATTGAACCAATGGAACTTTTCCTTCTTTTACATTTTCAATTCCAAGCTTTACAGTTCCTTTTCCAAGTATTTTGGTAGATGAGTCATCTCCAAATGCAACATTTCCACCATTTTTCTTCAAGCTGGTGAATTTTCTTTGATCTCTGATCATATGAGATGAGCACCCACTGTCTATGAACCATTCATCTTCTTCTTTGCATTATTTAGTGACCAATGTTATTCGACATTTTTCATTGTGTGGAATTTCTTTCCTTTTCCATGTTGTAGTTGGTATACAGACATTTGGCATATGATTATCTTCCTTCATATCTCTGCAATCTTGTGCTTTGTGACCAATATTATTGCACTTGTAACATACAATATTTTGATCCATTAATGGGTCAAATGGATTATAATTTCTGTTGACAGTTCTACAAACATTTCCATATCTACTATTTTCACCATTCATGTAGCTTGCGTAGTTATTCCTTTCATTGATTCTACAATTGATTGCCTTGTGTCCAAAATTTCCACAAGTATAACAATGTCCAAGAAATAAATTTTGATAGCTGGGAGTAAGTGATCTTCTTTGTGGTGTGTTCCATCTGGGTTTATGACCTATTCTTCTATAGTTTTCTTCATAATTATTTCTTTCATACCCGATGAGAGAGGATCTTCTTGATGTCTCATTCCTTCTAAATTCTAGTATTCTATCTTGTTGTTCAACTTGTTCTGGAGTGTTGGTTTCATCATTTTCATCTTCCTTCTCTTGTTTTGTTGTCTTCAAGCTGTCATTGTATCCTAGTCCTGTCTTTTCGTTTGGAGATCTTTGACTGCTAAGGATCTCATCTAATTTTTCAGTTCTTTTTTCGAAGTTCTTCAACTTCTTATTGTCAATAGTAGCTCCCCTTTTGTGTAATCCAATTCTGCTTTCAATTTCTCATAATATTCTAATTGTTCCTTCAAGGTGTCAATGGTCTTTTCAAGCTTGTAATTATCTTCTTTACAACTACTCAATTCACCTTTTAGTGATCTTATTTTTCACTCTTTGCATTGTCTTTGTATCCCCAAAAGGAATCAAGGTTGGTTTCTTCATCTGAATCTTCTTCAGAAATGATTTCTTCTTCTTTATAATTCTTGTGATCATCATCCTGGGTTTCTTGGGTTATGAAAGGGACTTCTCCTCCATCGTTATCTTCTTCACCACTCTCATCTGAGGAGATTTCATCATCCTTGGAGTAGAAGCTCTTTTTATTGTTGAGACTTCTCTTTTCATAGTAGCAGTTTTCAACAATATGTCATATTCTACCACAATTAAGGCATTTGAGAGGAGACTTACCTTTGTATATTCCACTTCCCTTCTGGAACCTTCTTACCAAATTTGCTATTTCTTCATCAAGGTCATTATCCTTGTCTTTCATCTTATTTATGGCTTTAAAGGCTGCTTCATTGTTTGGCTGGTCACTTTCTATACATGTTCTCATTTCATATGCTATACGATACCCATGTAATTCATCCATTGTCATTTTGGTCAAGTCCCTAGTTTCTTCAATGGCGGAGACCTTAGCATCATACTTCAAGAGAAGTGATCTCAACACTTTTTGTACAACCAAGGATTTATCGAGCTCTTCAGCTAATCCTTTGATAGCAATAACAACTTCATCAACTCTAAGAAAATAGGTTGCAATATCTTCCTTTTCATTCATCTTCAAATTTTCAAATTCTGCTCTATGTTGTTGAAGCTTGACCTGCTTAACTTTTCGATCACCTTCATAGATACTCTTAAGTTTGTCCCATACCTCTTTAGCAGTGCTGCAGCCCATCACTTTGCTAGCAATGGTTGGTTCCAATTCTCCTAGAATAACATGTCTAGCTTTTGAATTACAACTCATAAGCTTCTTCTCATTTGGATTGGTTGGAGCATTATTCGGGATTACATAGCCATTTACAACTGAGTACAAAATGTCTACTCCCAAAGTTGTTAGGTAATTTTTCACTCTATCAATCCAGTATACATAATTTCTTCCATCAAATATTTGAATCCCATTTGAAATGTGCTCATGGTCATCCATCTCTGCTCAAGATTTTCCTTCCAATGGTTAAACTGTTCTGAAGGAAACCTGCTCTGATACCAATTGTTGATACTAAGAGGGGGGTGAATCAGTATCAAGTACAATTTAAAAGTTTTTTCAACTTATACTTAAACCATTCAATTATATACAATGAGCAATCAACAATAGTATAAGATTTACACTAATATGCCAAAATACACCATGCACAATATATGAGAAATAATCAATAGTTATTGTTCAAGGGAAGTAATGACTTCCAAAGGTAGCTACATCTTTCAAATATAATGGGAGGGATAAACCTCCAAAAGGAATATACAATCCTCCAATATCAAGAGAGGTTTGACCTCTCCATCCTTGCCCCTTCCTTCCACCCAAGAATATATGAGAGATAATAAAACGTTACATTAAATCATCACCATCAACAAACCATCACATAGAACCTGATAATGCTTCTTGAGACTTCTTCAACTTATGAAATTATTCAATTCTTGGAATAATATGATTCTATAAATAATATTATTCAATGTATTCTCTGAAACTCCTCCAAGTTTCACTCCTTGAATCCTCCCCAAAAAGAAGTTATAGAGAGAATGGTAGACCTTATTCAATTTTGGTTTATTCAAGAGAGAGAACTTGTATAGAATGCCCCACTCTCCATATTTAACATATGATTATGAAACTAGCACACAATAAACTACATCCCGTATTCTTTCCAATGAAATTTGTCTCACTTAATTTTGATTCTATATGAAGAAGTTATGATTGGTTTACCCGTAACACCTGTTTATGACTAGCTTCAGAACTAGTCAAAAACCCTATCTTCCACATAGTGTATCTCCAAAATTATAGCGAAAAAAGATCTGGAATTTTTCCCACAGGTAGGTAGATATGTCTTCTCAATACCATATCAATTTCACCATCTGAATCGTTCTAGAAATTCTTTTATAGAGAAAATGGTAAGATGACCTGTAAATAACATACCTTAGACCACATCACCAAAAGACTTCATCCTCCCTTGAAATCCGGCCTTCTTTACTTCAGATTTCCTCTGAAATTCGACTTGTGTGTGTAAAATGAATGTATAATGATATGTATTTATACCCTTTATGTCACTTACTTTTAACATTAGGGACGACCTGACACTTTCTTATTTTGTAATTCTTTTCTTTAATTATCTTCAGGGTCGACTTATACTTCCTTCTTCAATTCACTTTGTCATCTTCAAAAATTCATTTATCCTCAACCATGAGGATCCATGTGACATTCCACCTACCACCAGAAACAACATGATGTATACTATCCATACATGGGTGTTGTGTCTGCATGTGCATTGTCCTTCATGTCGAAATACCTTCATCAATCTTGCGGTCCAAAACCAATGGCCACAGTTGACATCAATGACAACAACCAATCTTCCAACACACAAAGCAATCTTCTACAAGGAACAAAATCAATATCACTTAACTAAATAAGGAAATGAATATGTTGCACATTCTCATCACATAAAATAAAATCAATCTCTTCAAACAATGGAACAATTAAGGAATGCAACTTATGCAAGCAACACACCTTTAATTGTGCCAAGTAAAGCAGTTGATCTTAAGCATGAACATGAGATGGTTGTAGAATGGAAATTCAATCATAATTTGCTTCAAGATAAGCTAATGTCATGCAAGTACATCAAACATATTAGTTCATTTGCAGTCATATTTCTGATGTTATTGTTGCTAATGTTTTCAAAATGGTTGGTAGTGGCTTTAGTAAGATGTGAACGAGTTCAAGTGGCTAACAATATGCTTTCAATTGTCATGGTTGTTTTGCAATTGATTATGATGCGACAGGTGCACTGGAAAAATTTTAAAGATAATGGACAAGTGGGGTGGCCTATCCCGCACTTGATGACTAGTTAATACCCTTTTGGAGGACCAAAAGGTCTTAGTGGGGAGGCATGATCCAAAATGGATCCAGGAAGGCCTAAAAATCAAAGTTTTAAGAATCAGACGAAACCAACGCCATTGCGTTAGGCTCATCGGGATGATTCCATCAATATAATGTTTTCCAAAAATGGACACCATATGTGAAAGTTATCGCATTCTGATCGATTTCCCAAACAGGCAAAAACGTCAACTAGTCAAAGTCAACAGGTCATACTACCGACATCAATAGTACGACATGCGACATCAGCATGACATCAATAGGGACACGTGGCAACACGAGGAGGTGACATGTGTCACTCATTTTTTGCATTTTCAAGGGCTTATGTGGACCAATAAAAAGTTAACATGTGGCAATGTACAAACGTGACACATGGCACTGTACAGACGCTAATGTGGCCCAATGACAGGCCGACATGTGGAAGTACAGATGACAGGTAGAAGGGTGACATGGCTAATCAAATGTTGACGTGGTAGCTGACTGGATAGGTGAATTGGTAGTGCAAATGATGACGTGGTAGGCTTAGGGTATGACACATGGATGTACGACAATGACATGGCAGGATGATAGGACGGTGATGTGGTGTTGACTATGCACTGACTGTGTCAATGAATGGACTGTACGGTCCAATCACAGGGTGACATGTGGCCCAATCAGAGGGCACCATGTGGCACCCCGGATTTAGCTAATGTTGGCTATGTAAAAAAGATTGTTCTGCCTCCGGGGGATTCAAACCCTTGACCTTCAGGTGAGAAAATAGACTACAACAAGTTGCTGACTGTATGGGCTACTATGGTTCTTATTAAACCATATGGCGAATATTACATTTAAGTTGTGATATGGCGTAGTTTTGGGGATAAGCCCCGGTCGGCAGGGGCTAGTCGACCGACCAAGTGCTATGGACCAGGGGTTAGCATCAGAGTTTTGGGCACGAAGGGGCCTAACCACATGACACATGGTGTGCCAAGCGACCAGGGGCCTAGAAACAAGGGTTGTGACCAGAGCTTTAGGGTGCCAGCGCTTAAGCACGTGGCCACATGGATCATTCCCATATGACCAGGAGCCCGTAAGAAAGGGGCTAGTGCGTATATGTGCATTTTTTTGGTTTTAAACTATATAGTATGTTTTTTTTGGATTATTAGCCCGATTTTATTGGATTTTACCCATTTTTGGGGGATCTAGAGTCCGATTTGAGGCGAGATCTTGGGAGGAAGTTGGGATAGGATCCCCAACTCAAGATCTATATAATTCATAGGTTTTTGATAGTCCAAGAGGTTAATATTAGTATAATGATGATGAGTTTGTGGAGCTTGAAACCATTTTTATGTAGGGAAGCTATTGAGGAAGCGAACTTTGGAGGCCAATTCCGGGAGCTATGCTCAACCTTTTTCAATGTCGTCAGTTGTGTTGGATACTTGAGGTTGAGAAAAACACAACCAAACTAACTTGTAATATTTTTTATGCAATTTTGATGTACTTTTGAAGCATTGAAGATTAATAAGAAAGCCTCCCCACTGAGACAAAGGCCCAGAGACATAGAAAATCTTGTCGAACTCTGTTAACAACCTTGTTGTTATGGTTTTTTGTTCTTTATGCTTACTTTCTGATCTGCATTCTTTATGATGGATGCAATATTCTCTCATTAAGTTCTTCTTCTTCTCTTAATTTCATAAATGGTAATTGAACACATGCTTAAAACTCAACCAAGTCTTTAAAGATCATTTTCGGATAAAAAATTCATGACTACATTATTTTTTTCTCATTAAATAAATATGCATGTTAAAATAAGTTGCTTTGATACCTTTCAATTTAACCTTATTTTTACTATAAAATTAATAATTCATTAATGATCCCAATGGTGCAATGTATCGCATGCCCTTCACGAATTATTTTATAGTATTTCCAACGGTGCCATGATTTGCATGTCCTTCAAGTATCCAACTTTTCTTGGTGTGGAAATGACACAATAGTGGAGACCATGTTAACTCATCTTTGTGGCTCTATGTTGAGAGACTAATGGTCATTGAGGAATAAGGTTATCACCTTATTGAAAGACCCTCAAATAAGCCTCATGATTGACTGAGTCTATGGCCTACCCTTGGTACAATGTGCAACCTCAAAGTAAAAGTGTCCCTAGATTTACAACTCAATCCACATAAATGAGTGCTTGTAGGTAGAAACAATAATGCTCCTCCTCCTCTCTTCATTATACTCAATACACTTTCATTCAACCCCATTCCCCATATGTTGATTTATTAGAAGCATATTCCCTATGTCTACACATACTACACTAAACACATCAATAATTTTCATAATCCAAATTAAAATATAACATGATCACATAAATTTTATGATTCCTTGACTCAATTTGGAGTCCAATATAATATTCACACAATCCCACATCAATTTACCCATGTGGTTTCTTGTCACACTAGGAAACCGTGATCCAAGTGGATATTGGTGGCCACCCAACTATTTCACTGGCTCTAAAAACAATTTTCCACCTTCACAGTTTTTTGCCAGTTTTTCGGGTCCCAAACTTCCGGGGCCGTTTTGAGGCCCTAAACGACGTATTTTGGGGATTTGGGGCCCAGGCGATTGTTCAAGGGACTAGTTTGGGCTAGTCGAAATTCGTTCTTCTCAGTTAGACCTTTCCAATGGTGTATCGAGCGCCCCAAACAAAGATCGTATGCAAAAGTTACGCCCCTGGGAAGTTGATGTATCAACCACCCCCATCGGGACCCGCAAGCCTTTTGGATTTTCATCTTCTGGGGTTAGGGTTTTGGATTTTACTTATGTTAAAAAGGCCTTTGGAGACTCATTGTAACGATCATGTTCTTGCGAATGCGAGTAGCCGTCACATCTCTTCTCAGAGATAAGCTGCCACCATTCTAGCTTGTCTTTCACTATGTATTTTTATAGTTCTGTACATTTTGCACATTAATAGAAATTGTGTATTACTGTATCTCTATGTTTATATCTTTGATATATTTTTGTTATATTGTTGGATATCTAATACATCTCTGTACATTTCTTTATTATATCTCTGTTCTCATTTCGTGCCGAAAATAATCCGGATCAAACCGTCCATAACATATGCAATTTAATGCATCTAACATTTTACTTTCAATTTATCAAAATCATATAAATCAATACCATCAATTGCGTCACATCAATGAACATACAAGTTATCTAAGTTATCCTTTAAAATTTTAAATAAACCCATTCAATCACAAAAGATAATGGAGATTATTGGGCTCATACACCAAGATGAGACTTTTAAGATGAATATTGATATGATTGGGCCCTTTTGGTGAGATTGGGAGTGGATTTTTGGACATCCCTTGAACCAATATGATTCTTGTGAGCTCTACTCCATTTTGCTCAGTGGCATGAATTGGGTCACATTCTCAATGCCAGGTGGATTTCTTTGGATGTAGAGAGCCATTGGATTCAAAGGTTGCATGGTGTCTAGTTGATTTGAGCTTCTTATAAGCTCCAAGTTTTTTCTTGGTTGGTGATCTACCAAGGTCTCCCCTCCAAAGCCTGGCTTGCTAAAAGTGGTATTTTTGATGGTCTTTGCCCCTCTTGCTTGATGTCTGAATCAATGAAGCGTATTTTATGGGAGTGCATCTTTGTGATATCTTGTTGGGATTAGGTTCAATCTCAGTTGGAAAACATTCTTCATGGGCATTTGCATTGGCACACAATTTTGTTTGGTGATTCCATATCTATGACCCAAGATTCTTTGGTTGGTATTTAGAATTGTTTGAGAGTCTCCACCTTATACATCCTTTGGAAACTTCGTTGCAAGTTTGTTTTTGATAACGGGGTTAGTTCTCAATCATATTTTTGGAAATTATGGCGAGATGGGGTACGTATGCAACTCCTTGTAAAAGGGGAATTAGTGATTAGAGATGCCAAATTGTTGGATCAGTTCACTTATTTCGATTTCATGGCTATTTTAGTATCCCTTCAGAAGAGGATATTATGTTCATTATATATACCCTTTTGGTTTTTTCATGTCTTTCTAACTGCTAATGTAAATAATTCTGTGTATATATAAGAAATATCTTTTACAAAAAAAACCCATTCAATCATCGTCATTTAAAACCCAATTAGATAATTTAAAAGTGTAAAATTTCATCACCATAATATCAGTCAATAAACCATATCATTTGTAAACAAATTCCCCCAAAGAATAATGTCTAATTCATCCCAATAGAGAAATCAAGATGGGGCACTACATAAATGCACATGACTCGATATTCAAAGTGTTAGAAAACTACAACAATAATACTTGCTAGGAAATAGTAAAACTATGATGCATAGTTACATAGATTGTACAAGAAGTTTCTTGATCATATATGAATACTCCAAACTTTAGAGATGTCTAGATTGGTGCATGTGAGACTTAGCCACCGTGCAAAGTGTAAGAAGTGGGGTCATAGAGCATTGTTTGGCTCCATGTGTACATTAAATTGTAACTCAATCGCTCACAAGGGTTCAACAATGAGTGGACTAACTTAATCCCAAGTTTATGTAGAGATTTCTTTTGTCATCAATTTTTTTGCTATCTTGGTGGATGAAGGATTGTTAAAGGCATTGTCTAAACACTCGAATTTTTGAACTTTTTCACCATAATCCAGGGAAACGGATCTTGGTGAAATCACCATTTTTTGTTGTTTAAATTGCATTTTTGAATGCATAAATGAATTCAACACCATGAAAAACCCTCGGGGTACTCAAATTAAAAACTCCAAAAAGTCGCTATAATATATATATATATATATATCATGACCAAGCCCTACCCCCCTTTGGATTTGAACTTGTGACCTCTTAGGAGGAAACACATGTTCTTAACCATTACAATATCAACTATCTATCTATATAAAGAAAGAAAAAACCACTGTAGATCCTTTTTAATTTAGAATCTATCATGTGCTAAGAATGATAAGTCCCTCTAGGTGAATTTTTTTTATTAAATTGAAAAAAATTGAGAAAATGTTTGCACCTTAAAGGATATGATCCCTCTTGGTACATAGTAGATCCAAAGTTAAGACACACATTGTATTTTTTAATGCAAAATGGATTTAGCATGTTGAAAAACCATGGACACTCAAATTATACCAAATTAACCACTCAAATCTACGCATCCAACAATTTCTCACAAAAAATTAAACAAAAAACATCCCAAAAAACTTAAAACACTAAAGCTAGAAAACTTAAAACAATAAAGCTACAACCTTTGCGGATACATTACATATACATAACGTTGTATAAAATCTTTAACTATTTTTCACAACACATTTCTCATACTTTTCACACATAACTTTGTATAAAAACATTAACTATTTTTCACAACACAAACAAAAGTCACATTATTGTATTAGGAAGACGCATATATATAGGAAGGCTTTATTTGATGGACTTATAAGTTACTTTATTGTATTAGGAACATATATATATATAGAGAGAGGAAGGCTTTATTTGATGGACTTACCCGAAAGAGACCGTATCACACCAGATGTACCACCACCACATATCCTTTCGCAATGGCATTAAAACATAAGTTTGAATTTTGCAAAGAAACCATTAATGTTATTAAAGCACAACTTTAAATTTTAAAGACATACAAGTTTAAGATTCGGTGGAAGATTGTTGGAACTTGAATTTTGTCCACAAAACAATTAATATCTCATAATGATGCACGATTTCAGTGACACATATCTAAGATCATTGTTGAACTCGGTGCTTTTTAATGTTCACACATCTCTTGTGGATTCCAACACAAAATTAGGTCGTCTTCTTTATGGAAGAATGTGAGAGGTCTTTAAAAAATTGAAAAAGCATTTTGAAAGTTTGGCATGATTAGCTGAGAACTTGAATATTCAGTTGGGAAGTTTTAACTTTGTGACGAAGATGGTTCTGAGAAGAATAACGGTTGAAAATGGTATGATTAGTTATGATTAGCTGAGAATTTGAATTGTCAGTTGGCAAGTTTTAACTCTGTAATGAAGATGGTTTTGAGAAGAATAAAGGTTGAATGATAATGAGAAAATTATAAGTTAATGATTTTATTTTATTATATCAATTAGATATCATACTATTCAACATCCAACTAATAAGATAGGAAAAGCACATTATCACATTATCAATCATTAACTTATTGTATGATGCATATGAATTGCAAAATGACAATTAACCATTCAAACATAACTTTAAATCTGCAAAAACAGCTTTATACTGATGCAATTGTGGAATTGTTGTCTTTTGGAAAGACAGCAACAACACAAATGCACCGAACATTACAGGTAGAAGAGAGCATTCACATTTTTATGGTTTTGACAAGAATAAAGGTTGAATGACAACTCCCCCATTTGTGATCTGAAGCTTGGGACGAAGAAGAAAAATACATAAGATAAGGATGTTATTATTCAAACCCAATTTTGAATTTGGCAAAACAGCTTTCTACTGATGGAGTTGCTTTGTAAACTTTTTGTAAAGGCAGCAGCGACAATACAACTGCACTCGACTTTATAGGTAGAAGAGAGCAGTCACATTTTTATAACATTTTCAAGTACACACAACTTCTTTCCATATGAGGAGGGTGAACATTAACTTTATGCCCGTGGATTTGTCTTCTTCAATTAGGGTAGGGTGAGTATTACCTACGAGCAGATGGCTTTTAATGCAATTGGAATTGAACACCAACCCTGGATAGGGGCGACGTTCTGTTGCCATTATGGACTGATTATATGAATGTAAGTGAGGTATGAAGGATTTTTGGTTCTCAAAAGTCAAGAACCTGAATTTTACTGATTTCCACAGGTGGCACTTAGCAAATGTGTTGGGCAGAAGACTCGAGGAGAGGGTAAATGCTTCCAACGAATATCATTACTGATGGGTTTGGTATTCGTTGGGGCATTTAATTTCTGCAATAGTATATCTATTAGGTCTGGTATTCGTCGGGGCATTTAATTTCTGCAATAGTGGAGGTGGGTGGTTGTCGCACATTAATTATTAATGGCATACTGATTGTTATATATGGGCTGAACGCTTTCAAGCGTCCCATACACACCCACGTCAGCCACAGCAGCTTTTCTCAGATGCCTATTTATTAAGTGTAATGGAGGCTCAGTTTCAGTGTCAGTTGTAGCCAGGCATACTATTTTGAAGGCGATTCAACGGGTAAATCTCTATAGGATTCTCTATTTTGCTCTTTGTTTTTGACTGGAATTAGGATATCTTATCTATTTTGCTCTTTGCATTTGATTGGAATTAGGACATAGCTAGCAGATTCCATTCATGATATTCTTTATTGTGTCGTGTTGAGTCTGTAGTTTGCCGGGGGGTGTCTGTCGGGTAAGGGCTATATGCTTCAGGGTTGTTTTGTTTCTTTTCACTGCTTTTCAAATTGTGGATTTAGAGGATTTCGTTAATGTGTGCCAAAATGTTTTTAATTGATAAACCCTAGCTTCGTTGGTTGCAGGATTTGCTTTCTTTGGAGAGATTGATTGGTGCAAGATGAAGTTTTCTAGTGCCCTACTTGTTCTACTCGTGA